>PVKA01020891.1:0-39566 GCA_004027165.1 Ctenomys sociabilis | reverse complement strand
CAGATTGCTCTCTGTGAGAGCCTGAGAGAAAGTTTTCTCTTCATGTGACTCTCCCCAGGCACACTATAGAACTTCAATCTCTTTCCTCTGTGGCTCCATAATCTCCTTGCTCAGAAAATTTGGAGCTCACCTGAGTCTCATGATATTGCAGTACAGGTTCTCCTATGTCCTGAGTCTTCGCTGACCTTGAAAGGCTAGGGCCAAAATGTTGGCTGACCTTGTGGCTCTTCTATTTCTCCAACTCTGACTTGTGATCTTACGTTGTTAACCATCCAGAAGAAAAGCTGATTAGTATCCTGCAGCATATGCCATTCTCTTTGCCTTATCTGACTCAATTGATTTTACTTGTTGTACATTTCCTTTTGTATTTCTGCTTTTCGCTTGTTATACTAGGGAGACTATATGATATTTACACATGTGTGTCTGGTTTATTTCACTTATGAGTATATGTTCAAGTGGCACCCACTTCAATATAAATGCTTCAAACTTATCATTCTTAATGGCTGAGTAATACTCCATTGTATAGAAATACCACATCTTTTTCAACCATTCCTCATGTGATGGACATTTTTGTGGAGGTCAGTATGGAGACTCCTCAAAAGAATAGGACTAGAAATCCCATTCGAGCCAGCTATCCCCCTACTGGGAATTTTCCCAAAGGATTTGGATACATTGTATTATAGAGATATATGTATACCTATGTTTATAGCAGCACAATGTGTGATAGCAAAATCTTGGAAACAACCAAGATGTCCATGCGATATTTCTTTATGGTATTCACCTGACTTGATTTAAATTTATGAACTTATTTCTAGAATTTTTCATTTAGTATTTTAAGTGATTAAGCATGAACAACAAATGGTAGAAAATGAAACTTCTGGAGAAGGGGGCTGTGTTAATATCCTGTGGATAAGCTTTATTGTCACTGCAAAGTTTTATCACAGTGGTCACCATATTTGCTGTATTTCTCTTCAAAAGGAACTTCATTCTAAGAAATAGTATGTCTTAAGTTTCCAGTAACGATCACTGTGAAGTAATACCTGTTCACAAAGTGAATACCCACATGACTATTTAGATGACATAGCTCACCTCCTATATTAATGACTGCCATTAACAGGTAATGATATGATTATTTTATTAGACAGAATGCAAGTGAGAACAAAAATCTATTGCAGGTTATGTAATCATGTGGGATCTATCTCATAATGTTAGGTAGTTTATTGAATTTGTTAAGTACTCGTAAACCTTACTTTATCTGACTTCTCTGATGTCTAAAGCCACAGAGATAAAATGGAGTACATTAGAAGCTGCTGCTTGTCACAATCAATAGTTGTAGAATCATATTGGAAAAAAATGGCTCAGTTGGCTAAGCAGACTTGCTGAGGAAAGTGCAGGGGCTGGGGTTCAATCCCTGGAACCAAATGCTGTGCTGGTCAGCCTCTGGACACACTGAGTCAGTGACAGAGTCTGGGTGTGGGCTCACGCCTATGATCCCAGCACTGGGGAGACTGAAAATGGGAGGACCATTATGAGTGTGTGCTGCATAGTGAGACCCTGTACCAAATAGATTTAAAAAAATGAAAAAGAAAAAAGATACTGCTGATTTAGTATTTTCAAATCCATGTCTGTGCTATGGTTTAAATGTTTGTACCCATACTAGGATTCATGCTGGAACCTTAAAGCTTAATATGACAGTATTAAAAGGTTGTACTTAATAAATTATTACTTTATGAGGGAAACGTCTCCATGAACTTAATATGTGACCTTATGGAAAGGTTGAGGGAATAATCTAGGTCCTTTCTTGTCCTTAGGGATTTTTCAGGAGGTTACAGTAAGACAATGAGTAGCAATATCTGGACTGTGACCTTGAACTTGCCGGAGTCTAGAGCTACATAAATAATAATAATTTCTGCTTGTAAAGTAGAAGGTTTCAGGTACTTTATTACAACATCATAAGTGGACAAGAGAGTCTGCCTTCTGAGATTTTTTTGGGGGGTCTTAACTAAGAGTCTCTCAATCATATCCATTTTAATTCAATCTACTGCAAAATAAACATTCAGTGTTTCCCCATTTTCTCCTATTATCTCAATTCCAAATTTATGATTATGCCTCATTAATAAAATTGATAAGGTTCTCTAATTGAGACATGAAAATATATACTGTTTAGTGATTTACCCTCTTCCGATTTCAACCTGGTGTATAATGTTTATTAAATAAGACAACACTAGCCTCAGCCTGATTTTAAAATTTTACACCCATCCACAGAATTTGTTAAATTCTATTCACCATAAACTTATATGTTTTATTTATTTTATATTATATCAATAAATTCTGGATACTTTTTGATGGAGGCAGGATTAATATAAGAATCTACTTAGTGAATTCTTGCAGGATAATTCTAGAACTGAAAGATTATCAAAAATTATGACCTAAAATTTCTGAAAAACTTTTTTGAACATACTTTATTGTAATATGTGCATTAGTTATTACACTAAATGCCCTAAAACTCATTGCCATAAGGCACTTTCAGGAAGGAATTATGGCAAATTTCAGTATGTCAAGCTGTGATTAATCAACTTTGTTCCCCAAAAGATTAAATTACCACTGCAAAAGGTCAATAAATGCTAATGATTGTTACCAGGCCTTAGAGCTATGAACAGAATCCTTAAGATGATCTTTTAAAGAACAAATTTATTTTGGAATAAATGATTGAAAAGGTTGACTAAATTTGATACTTTTATTGTGAAAACACCTTCTTTTCTAATTTATGATTCAAGAGATGATTTCTGAATGTGTCTTTTCATGGAATGTTGTTCTAAGAGCAAAATCAGTCATATAGAATAAATACTATTCTGATGGAAAAAAATAGAAATAAATGAAACTTCACTCCTTTATCAATAATCTTTACTAAATTCCTGGTACATAAAGTATTTGGTCAGTATTTGTAAACATTTTAACAAGTTTATATAAGGGAGACTGAAAATATCCCTGGAGTTCAAGTGCAGTAGCATTTCCAAATACTCTTGCTATGAACTCTGTAGGTTATTTTATCTCAATGAACATTATGTTTTATCATTGTACAAACAAAATGAAGAACACATAATTTATAGTCATGCTGTCACAGTTTACTAAGTATATTTTTATCTAAAAATTATGTATTCAACACAGTGCCATGTTCCGTATAGTTCAGAATGACAGCTAGAAATGTGTACTAGTTTTGTAGTCATGATTGCAGTTATAAGCAGTCATAGAATTACAAAATATTTTTCATTGTTACAGAAGAGAATAATCTTCAGTGAATAGAAAGATGAAACAATTCATGAAAACTGTGGGGACTGTAATGTGATTAGGTCACTTTTATTAAGTAGAAACTTGGAGGACAGCAAATGCCAATGTGTAGTAACATAGATGCATTCTATATGCATTGAATATAGAAGTCCTGCTATAGAGTGCCTCAAGAATCAAAAGAATTGAATGTGAATGGAGAGTGTAACTGCTTAGCCATTGCAAATGGCCATTGTAGTGAAGAAATACCCATCCAGTGTCCCTTAACTTCAATTATTTGACAGGATGAATATGTGTATATGTTTCACTCAGTTTTCACAACTACCTCCAATCATCATTAGGTGACTAGTACTGATACCAGTTCATGTTAAATGGCTTGGTAGCAAATGCGTGCTCACTGACTATGAAATTTTCAAGTGTCTTCCATACAGATACATAATATGATTCTTCATTCTGTGAAGCTACACCAACATGATCATTTAATTTCTATTTTAAGAGTCAAATATGAGAACCTGTACTATAACATCACCCAACTCAGTTGTGTGCCAATTTTTCTGATTAAGGAGATTATGGGGCCACAATGGAAAGTGATCAATAATGTAGAGTGTGCCTAAGGAGAGTCACATGGAGAGAAACTATTCTTTCAGGCTTTCACAGATTGCAAATTGGTCAAGTAATGGCCGTGACTCATCCACATGGCTGACACAGACAAAGGATCTACAAACTGTGGTACAGGGTCTCAGGATAAATCCTGAGGGGATTTGACTGACCTTAATTAGATACAAAAACTACAATTCTTGTTACATAGGTCTTACTTTATCTTGGTCATAACCATCCAGCAGAAAAGTATAAAAATGAGGTATAAGAAGTAAAGCCATATTATTATGCTGAGCTGTAAAAGACTCAACTCAAAAACTTCTGACATTGCCAATAATACAGAAAACCCAATACTATTATGGACTACTGGACTATTTTTGAATATTTTGCTGAATTCACACACCTATAATATTTAAATGACAAAATGTCATTTGTTTAAATGACAAAACTAAACAAAAAAAGGGATACAATTGAATTACCATTTTGTATCTGTAGATTCAAAATAGTTAAGAGATATACAGTTACATTGTTTTAATTCAAGAATAGAGGGATCTGCTCTAATAGGGTTTGTAAATAGAATATCATGTCTGCACATGTATAACCACTGAGCAAACAATATTCAATGTATGAATTATTCAATCTGTCCTACTAATTTGATTTGAAAATGTCTTATTGCTATTTGTTTCTCAATAAAATTATGGAAAACAGAGTCCAACTCTACTACAACACACAAAAAATTACGGTATTAACAAAATAGCAATAGATATTATTAAAGGGACAGAAACTGGCCAAAAGGAAAGAAGACATGGGATGAGAGAAAGGAGGAAAAAAAGGACATATACATACATATATATATATATATATATATATATATATATATATATATATATATGTGTGTGTGTGTGTGTGTGTATCAGCTAAGATAATTGTACTTCTAATTTCTATTAGTTTGTTGAAAGGAATAGTTATTGCTTATATAATTTGACCAATTTTGCATGCCTGTAGTGATAATCTGAGCAACTATTTTGAAGATAGCAATATGTAATACAATAATTATTGTTAGTCTATCATCTTGCTTTTCAATTCTGCATTATTTTTATTATTATAAAATTTTTGTTTTCTGATGAGGAAATTGTTGAGTTGAAGCATCTCTGACAAATGCTAAACTAGGATGATTGTAGCTACACTGATATCATTTGTATGCTTAGTATAATTTGTCATAGTGAGATAATTCAATAGAATGATCTACACAATCCAGATATTTGTTGATAAGTAATATCACATTTATCCAATAGAAAGGCCAACAGGAAAGCCAGCAAGCCTATTTCATAAATATGCAAACAGAGAGAAAGAAGCAGAGTAAAGAGCAAGAGCTAAGTATGCATGAAAACTAGATGATTTTTTTGTTTGGTCTGGTAGGAAGGTACAGGCTGGTAATTGAGCTCATGGCCTCACACTTGCCATTCAAGTACAGTGCCACTGAAGTATAATGACTGCCCCTAGTTGTGTATTTCAACAACTTATCATCCAAGTGCCAGATAAATAAGTGAGAGGTTGTCCATAAAAATTTGCAAATAATAGATGTTTATGTTTTTGCTAGTGCTGCCATGAAAGAGTATCACACATTGATGGCTTCAAAAAAGGGAAATGTTTTTCTCACAATTCTTGAGGTACAGAATCTAGAATCACTGTGTCAGTAGGGCTGGCTTCTTCTGAGGCTTTTCTGTTTGCAGATATCATCTATCTTCTTTCTGTGTCTTCATATGGTTTTCCCTCTATTCCTCTGTGTCCAAAGCTCTTCCCTTCTTGTTGGATCAGTTTTCACCATAAGGAGCTCAGTTTAATCTAATGTAATTTTTAAAAATCCACATAATATATTCATATCCTGATATTCTTGGTTTTAGAATTTGATCATGTGAATTTTGGGGAGAAAAGATTTATACCTTAATAATAGCAATTTATATCATATGGCGATTCTAGACTCTTCAGAAAGTTCAGAATACTTGGCGTCTTGAATATTTGCATCAACATAAACTGAATATAAAGAGATGAATGACAATTTAAGATGCAAATCATTTTATATATAGCTGCTTTTAATGTATTTGTATAAGGTCAACATAGCATATTAACACTATTGACACTTTTTCTTGAAGAAAAAAAGGTGCAAATCGTAGAGTAGAATGTAAAAATTTATAAAAGTTGATACACCTAGAATGGGGCAATAGTTTCGTGGCACAGCACCTGCCTGGCAAGCACAAGGCTGGAGTTCAAGTCCCAGACGAAAAGTAAAACAGTTGGCTTATCTAAACATAATCTGGGAATTCTCTTAAAGAAAGTTTGAACATAAACTAGCTCAAATCCCATGAAGAAAGATAAAAAGATTTCATGACATCCTTAGATGAGATCCAAGAATCTGTAGAGTCCAATAGAACATTTACGTAAATAAAAAATGAATGTAAAACTACTTCTTATACCTTTAATTTATATGTTTTAAAATGTTTTAGTAAAAATACAGTAAAGATAGAAGAAAACTTGGAAGAAAAAAATGTTCTAATATTTTAATTTTCTTCCTCAATAAAAGATATTATGCAAATAAGCCAAAAGTCATTAATATCAAAAGATCAAGTGGTCAGAATTAAACTGAAGATTTAGAAGACGCACAGGCAGAAGAATTTATACTGGCTGTGTGAATGAAAATTACTATGCAGAAAATTTTCAGATTGTGCTGCAAAGAAAGTTTGATAAACAATGAATTATGTATGCAGAACACTTATTTAGAAAAATGCAATTATATGAGAAATAGCACAGTAGAGTATACTTATAATTAAACAGTAAGTGTTTAAGAAATGTGACTTGACTTTTAAAAGAGCCAAAAAATTGAAGAAAAGAATTTGAAATTGCAATGTGAGAGGATATAGCCCAGCAGTATAAGCACCTTCCTGGCAAGTATAAGGTCCTGAATTTTATCCCCTTAGCAATAATAATAAAGATTATTATTATTATTAATTTGAAATTTCAAGGTTCAAAGTTATAGATTTGTCAAAGGATTGAAAATTTTCTTTCCCAAGTGTGCTTTTACAACATTGGAATCCTAATAGGCTATACATGCATCTTACAGGACATATTCAAATTGATAAGGGCAAAGTGATTTCTATATACATTACTTGGCAACTCCCAGTATGTTTGATGTACAGTGTCCACCTTAGTATGATGATACTAAGCATTTACAAGCAATGGGTATGCTTTAAACAACTATGAAATACAAAAATTGTGTAACGTTTTTCTTTATACAAAGTATTTAAAATAAATGTGACAGTGGAGTCTATGTAACCCTTTTAAAAATATCTTCAATTTACAAGTTTCAAAATTGCTATGTAAAAACATGAAGACAAACAGGATTCTAAATGTAATTTGTATCTGGTATTAATGAAGACTGAAGTATTTAAAGATGATACTTGACTCAGAAGGGTTACAGTATTAGGAAACAAGCAATCTATGGGCCTGTTCTGGTAGCACCATCTGGTATGCTCAGTAATCTGGAGTCTCCCATGATTGCCATGCAAGTTGGATCCAGTCTTGGTAAGTTAGGGTTTGGCAAATTACTCTGTGTGAAAATTCTGAGTGCAACCTCAAATTGAAGAAAAGAAAGAGAAATGAGAAAAAAGGAAGAAAAAGGAAAGACAAGGGAAGGAAGGAAAGACAAGGGGAGGGAAGCGAAGGGAAGGGAAGGGAAGTGAAGGGGAGATGAGGGGAGGGGAGGGGAGGGAAGGGGAAGAGAGGGAAGAAAATTAATAGCAAGCAAGACATACTTTATAATGAATATTTATATATATTATATATTATATATATTATAATATATATATATTATATATATTATAAAGATGAATGTTATGCTATTTTGTAATGAGAAATTATTTTCTTTAAAGATATTTTAAATACTTTGTTAGAATAAAACAAAAAAAGAAGAGAGCTGAGTCATTGCTTAGTGCTTGCTAGAAATGATTTCTAAAATGTTTCTGTATGTAAAATTAGCTGACAAATTTTTAAAACAATTAAAATAAAATTCAGTTTAAAAATCTTGGAGAGAATACCTTTTGCCCATGCTTAAAATTGAAAATCAATTTACTATGTAGTCTGGAACAGAAAATCTGTGGAGTTTATAAAATTCTTATTTAGAGATCAAATGGCTAACCAAGTTACATATGAGTTTCATGGATATTATTTATAGACACTAAAAAATTTCAGCCATGGTACCAAAATTTAATATTCTGTGCCATGGCTTATTGGTTTCACATCATGATTTGAGTAAGCACTGGCATTTTTGCTTTTATGAATAAGTCCTACCTTGTGAAAACACACAAAGAGAGAAAAAAAGGGGTGGGTGAAAACGGTTTTTCATTTGTTTCAAAGACAATACAGAAAAGGCAAAAGAATATGAACTTTAGTAAACTCAAAGAAATATATTTGCTGGCTGATTGCTGATTTTCATGCACCATGAAACAATTCTATAAACAAAACTGTTATCACTTCTTAATCATAATGCTATCAAAAGCAAGTATTTCCTAATTATTCTTTCAGTGTCAAATGTACACTCAAAAGTCAACATTTCATTTCTTCCATGCTGCTATCACCTCATGAGGATTGAGCTAGATAGACTCTCAATTTTTTCTGGGAAGTAAAGACAGTATACCATTGCACAATGATATCCAATTTGAAGCTTAAGAGTGAAGGAAATTCTTTAGGAAATAAAATAGAAATCCATCAGGCAGAAAATCTAAAATTAGTTCTACTTTCCAATAAAAAAAATCACATAAAAGTACATCATCAGAACAAAGAATTCTTATGCCAGTTTATATTGCAAATTGTCCAAAGAATGCATCAAACATAGAGCAAATCTAAATGTCAACTGTGGCTTCAAAAATAGCTTGAAGTTTTCTTTTTAAAGGCAGTGATTTTTGTTTAACAGCTAACGCAACTGTTGCTAACACCATGATAGCAGTACTGGTGCCTGCCTACCCTGACCTGGACTCTGATCGAGTGCCAACGCACACAGTGATAGAGGCCGCTAAAAAGGCCTCATCCATTTTCAGTCTTGCCCGTCTTGTACCCTCCATGCTCCTTCTTTAGCATTTGAAGACAACTGGTTCAGTTCCAGATATTGTTTATAGAACTCTGAGGTTATTTGTACTGATTCAGTCTCAGCTTTATTGAACTCTTGATAATTAGATTGAGCTGTATTTGCCTCTGTATCAAGTCCTCTCCAAGCAGCACAGCATCTTCACCTGTTTTCTCCTCTTCTCCTTTGAGTTTCTAGGGAAGCTGTTTCTTTATAAGGTGAGAATTTTCTCTTGTCTTCTGCCTTAGAAGTGGACACAGTTTATGTGGAGGTCTGTTGTGGGTATGCAGTGTAATTATAGGTACATATAAAAAGTTATTTACAAGATTTGATGGTATTGCATTGGATAACTCTGGCAAGCTCTTGCTACAGCATAGGCAAGGAAACACCACTGATGAAAGCTAATTTAATGGACCAGACGTGGCATTTGGCCCTCAATTTGATTGCTCTCAAAGTTAACCTGAAGTTGTCAGTGTTTCATACTGGATTGACTGGTTACCCTACAATCATTAAGATTTCTCATGCATCAAGTATCTAAATTTTTTAAACACACTGTCATCTTATAGGCCCAAATCTTCTGGGATAGGCTGCAGTTCTAATCTTGTGAGCAAAATATCAATATTGTAGACTTTTATTTTGAGCCAATGTTGCTCTCTGAGTTGACCAAGTCAACCTTGAACTTGATCGAAGGCTCAGGCAGCCCTCAAATCATGATCTTCCTTTCTGGCAAGTGCTCTATCCCATCGAAACAGAGCATGGTACAAATGCCTTTGGAACAGCTTGTAAATCTATTACTTCTTCATGCAATTTTAACTTTTCATAGAATGCAATGAAAAAGTCTCTTTGCTTAACGTGTGTCAGTGCCACATAATGTATCCTCATAGGCACCTTTTGTATATATTCCTAATCTGAAAATTCCACATATACAAATTTTTCCTCCATTTTCAGTTCAAGATTGTGGAAGGTTCTTGCTTTCACTGATTTTTCATATCCACTCTTTCATCAGGATATTTAATTTTCCCAAAATTAAATTTCAATGCAGCAGTTCTTCCTCTTCAAAATGCAGGACTTCAAAGTTTCAGTGCATTTGTGTCAGCACCCAGTAATTCTCCTTGGGGCTGCTAAGCTGAGAGGAGAGGCAGTGTCATAGCTCTTCTGCAGCCACTGCATATTTGGTGACCCCTGTGCTGGAAATGAAAAGAGCATTTTCCACAGTCCTCTGAGCAGGACACAGGGGCAGCCTGCCTGGGCGGGACTCAGCCCACACTCCTGCACCCGCTCCTGCCTCTTTACGTACTTCTCCTTTTCTTTAGACATGCTACTTGGATGAACACAGCAAATTAATAGAAAACACTGCAACATGAATTAATGTGAAGAAATAGGTGGTGTAAATTACTATCATCTTCTCTAGTATGTCAACCTATATTATTTTTATTATGCAGGAAAAAGCAAGTATATATTTCAAGTGAACAAAAGAACAACTAGGAACAATGAAAGTTACTGTGGATCCCAATGACAAATATATTTGCAACATATTAAAAATATAGGGCCTGGGAGATGGCTCAGTGGAATAAGTGCTTCCCTGGCATAATATATATATATATATATATTATATGAAAATTTCCTATTTTTTCACACTAATCATACTTTATGGTATTTACTGTTTTCCAAATGTGTAGGTCAACGTTCAACAACCCCTTGCCGCCTCCTCACTTTTTCCTACTTCGCATTATCACATACCCATTCCACCAAAAAATACATATTGGCCCCTCTATCCTCACTACTCCACTGCTTAGAATGTGATCTATGTCGCCAATGACCCTTGCGTAGACCTCCACCCTGGCCTCTTAAGTGCCACTTTGGTGGCTCTGCATTTTATTTTCAAGGCAGTAGCCATAATGAACATTTAAAATGGTTCATAATCTCCATTAATATCTGGTTTTTCATAAAAGTAGAAGTTCATAATGTGCTTGCACTCAGCTCCAAAATCTCTTTTTGATCCATATTTAAGTAACAGTCATTTTACCTGGGCAAATTTCACAATGTCTAGAGAACAATTTTAATATTATTCAATCTACAGGTTTAATGTACTGATATGTAGAAAATAAAGTCTAGAATATAATACAAAAATAAATAAATCAGGACTCCCCATAAAAATGTGGTCCAGTAAAATAGTGTCAAGTAGGAGAAGCCCTGTTCATTTTTTTTTTGTCTTTTTTGAGATAGAGTCTCACTATGCAGTTCAGGCTGGCCTTAAGCTCACTTGGTAGCTCAGACTGATCTCGAACTCACAACAATCCTCCTGCCTCAGCCTCCCGAGTGCTGGGATTACAGGCATGCGCCACCATGCCCGGCGAAGCCCTGTTCAGATAGCATAGTGTTTGAAATATCATAGTTCTCTAATTTCTCACCCCAGTGTGCATCCATTCCACCATTCTATTCATTTGCTCTTTCCTCGAGGACACCAGACACATTCCTCCAGGCCTTTGTACTCGTTGTTGACTCAGTTTAAAGTTCATTTAAAATGCTTGCACATGCAAGCACCCAGTATGAATACATTAAAATGTTTCATTCCCTTAACCTATTCAAGTCATTGTGAAAATGCCATTTTCTTACTGAGGGTATTTAATTCCCATCTTCCTTAGAAATGCAAACTCTTCCTGTTCTTAGCACTGGCAGGGAGATACACTGCTTATTTATTTTTCGTAGCTTTTAACATTGTCTTGTGTACTATGCAGGTAATACTTAGTCACTGTGGTTAGTATTAATTTTCTTCCCTACTTAGTTGTGAGTTCCCTGAAAATAGACATCTGTTTTTGCTTTCTTTCACAGTTTACACTAAATATTTGGCAAAATTAACCAACAATACATACTTGTAAATTTCTGTAGATTTCAGTTCATTTATTTTTTTCCAAGAAAATTTAAGGCGTACTTTTTTTTCTAGTTCCTATGAAAAATGTGGCAATTTTTATCTTCTGCTTATGTTAGTGTGATATTATACAACTAAACTTATTTTGTTTGTTTTGAACTCTCCTTGCACATAGCTGGACATCCTAAAAGAGATAGCAACTTTGTGTTTTCTACTTACTAAATAAAATGGGAAAGTGGGTATGAAAGACGCTGGGGAAAATAAAACAAGGACGTCGAAAAGATTAAAACCTGGACCACTTTCACCCATTCCTTGCTAATTTTATACAGTGCTTTAAAAGAACTCCCTGATGAGATGTCCTAATATAATTGTCTGAAATTTCTCCATTTACATATTTATATCTTAGTACAGCAGTGAAATGTAGGTCATTATCAAGACAAAGGAGACAGTGCATTTGGATGTTGGAAACTGGTTGCTAGGCTGTGCTTGTTAACATGCAGACCCTTGAGTGAAGATTATATTTACATATTTCTTCTCTTGTCCTCGATGACACACATTTCTCTCTTGCCTGCCTAATACTATTATCATGTTTGAACATTTTTGTCCTGGGAATTAATTCTTCACAGGGCTTTTTTCTGTTTTGCTTTATTTCTTCACTGTTTTTTGATACCTTTTAAATTTATGTCTATCTAATTCTATCATTATTTAATTGTTCAAAACAGCATTTCCTTTGACTTTTAAGAATCTTTTTCTTTGTGTTTAAATCATCAGAGAGGAAATATGAGAATTTGACTATGGGATAGAGTGCTATTTTTAATATTTATGATTTACTTTCTGTTCTCTGTTCCTCTTATATAGAATGTCTATTACCCTAAACATTTAAGTCTTTTTAAAGGTCTTTTTATTTACCCCTGAAAGACTGTACTTTCTTTTCTACTGAAAGAAATTTTAATCATGCTGATGTCATTAAGTGTAACATTTATTAATGTCAGAAATCCCATACATAAATGTTACACAAAATTATAAGAATGAATCCAAACAAGAGATATGAATCTAAATATAACTTCAAAACATAAAATTGAAGACTGATATTTTGGAGAAAGTTTTTTTAATGGAAGAAAAAAATAAAAGAAAGGAATTGAGAGAAACACAAAAATTAAATATTTTTAATGAGAAGAAATAATAAATATAGAATTCTAAAATGATTTAATGGACTCTGGCTCCAATGGTGGAGTATGAGTCATTCTAACATATTATTATCTTCCTAACATTAACAATAATAAAAAGTTACATTAGAAACAAGAAGTTGTAAGCTATCTGAAAAACAAGATTTTTATGTTTGAACAAATTATTAGAAAGTAGCTCAAAACAATACGGGTGAAGGATATGAACTGTTTTTCTCTGGATCATGAAGCTGGTCATTTTTAAAAACTTCTTACAAGTCTGAATACACTAAAATGTTCCATTCCCCAAGACTATTCCCAAGGACAATTTTTTTCTGTCCATTGATATTCAGTAAAAACTGACTGATGTCAAAACTAAACAATAGTTTTGGAAGTAAAAAAAGAAAAAGAAAAAAGAAAGAAATAGTAGAGTTTCAGAAGTCATTCTAATTCAGAATGCAGAACTCTAATCCAAGTAACATAATTCAAACATCACACCAACATAAATAAATAAAATATGTTCAACCGTATGATAACTATGAATAACCAAGTGTAGGTAGAACATTTTAATGACTAACAGAGGAGAAAAAAAGGCCTGCAAGAAACACTATTAGCAAGCAATTTTTAATATTAGTATGCTATACTAGGACAAATAGAGTTCGATCTATTTTTTTGAAGGAACTATCTCCCCAGCCTCTGTGACATTTTCACCTTCTTACTTGAATGGTAGTGACCATGGAAGATTTGTTTATATAAGCAATGTGAGGCACACAATTCAGTATCATTTATTTGAAAAAAATTCACTACTTTTGTAATTTGATTAGACATAGATGCGGCTGTCTCAAGGAGAGATATATTTACATGTGAAACTTCCAAAGGTGAGCATCAGCTCCCCGAGATACTGCTCCCCAGTTCTTGCTTGCTTTTGCTTGTGTTTCAATGGTGGACAACATCTTGCTTTGTGAGATTTATCACTTAAATGAGTAAAGACTTAAAAATAATGCCAAGGCTATGTTTTCAAAATGTCCTGGGAAATATAAATGAACACTGTATCTTTCTTGAAGAAGCAATATTTCTTTGAGTCAAAATGACATTAAAGGCATAAAAAATATGTATGTGACATATGTTTATTTGTTATTGTTCTGATAATTTGCTGGATTCTCTCATGACAGGAAATATTTCCAGATTTAGTCACTCTTATTTATTGGACATGCATTGCAATAGAGAATTAATGAATTCATAACTATATTGCTCTTAAAGTTTAGTCTTTAAGATACTTGTACCTGAGACAGATTCAAACTTTGAGTGAACTCACTCAACAAAATATCACTGAGCCGCTAAGAAGCTTGTCTATACTCAAGGGATGATGGGCCAGAAAGTTGAACTATAGCTCACTGGTAAAAGCAAGTGCAAGGTCCTGAGTTCAATTCATAGCAACCGCTCCACCTCAACCTCCCAATAATTATAAATACAATTAATGACTATCGGTTCTGGAATCATGGACTCCAATGGGTAGATGCATTATTTATCATTTCAGTATTAATTAATATGTTCCTATAAATATCTAGCATTTTTCTCCATTCCTAGTCAACACTAATGCAATAATAGATGGCTGTACATCTTAGCAAATAATGTATTAAGGATATTAAAGGGAAAATGGCTCAGCCCAGAAAAGGAACATTTTATGGTACATAAACAAATGGAGTATACTCTTTAGAGAGCTCTTTTCCAGAAAGATATGTCAAAATCAATTCCAATAATAAAACATTAATTAAAATATATTGGTTTGAAATAATCAAATAATCCAAGAAAAGTCAAAATAACATAACATGAAGTTGAGGTGTCAACTATATAAACCAAAACTAATAGAATGAATAGAAACAAATGACAAGCTATTGTTATAAATGCTTGATTTAAACAGTCTTCCATGTGAAACTAATAGTTTACTTGCATATAGAAAATCAGTCAATATAGAGAAGGTTGGAAAACCATTCTCTCCCTCTCTCTCTCTCTCTCTCTCTCCTTCCCCCTCACTCTGAATCACCAGGGCACCCAACTATAAAAAACAAATATTGATGGAATTAAAAATCAGTAAACACCAGTGTAGTTGCACTTTTGATGACCTCAAAACCTCAGTCACAAATTTCAACTAGACAAAAAAAATGAACAATGAAATATTACAACTGAACCAAAATTTCAAAAAAAATAGAAGTAAGAAGTGTATAAAATATTCCAAACTGGAATATCAGAATATTTATTCATAGATGCACATCCCATTGTAACCCAAAGAACATGCTTCAGCATACATAAATGAATTGAAATTATACAGTGCATATTATCAAGCTGTCATACAATGAAATTTAAATTTAGTGGCAAAAGAAATTAAAAATACTTCATTAACACATAAAATCTAAATAACACCTTCTCAAACAAGTAATGGGCCACAGACAAAACTAAATAAAAAATTATACAGTTTCTGTAGTTAGATGTCAATGCCATGCATTAATACTGGAATTTATGGACCAATTAAAGCAGTCTTATGAGGGAAGTGTGTAGATGTGAATGATTATATTGTACAAAAAAGAGAGCTCACATAAATATTGAACTTTAAGCAAAAAAAGAGGAAACAAAAATAGAGAAAAGAATAAGGAAAAAGAATTTGAGCAAGCAAGCCCAAAGCTTGTACAAGGGAGATTATATGATCAGAATATAATGAATTTAATGTAGTGGAGACTAAACAATACAAAAAGTCAATGAAATTAAGAGGTTTTTGGTGATTAAATAAAAATTGACAAACCTTTAGATAATGTTATCAAAAAAGGGAAATAAAAGACTCCAATCTATGCAATTAGAAATGAAAAGGGTTGGGGCCAGGGAGATGGCACAATGGAATAAATGCTTCCCTGGCAAGCACAAAGGCCTGAGTTCAATCCCTGGTTCCACAAAAAAAAAAAAAAAAAAAAAGAAAATGGTGAAAACACTATGGATCTGGCACAGGGCCATATGATCATCAACACCTACTTCTAATTCTAATAAGATGGAAAGCACAAAAGAAATGAACAGATTCCTGGATACACTTAAGCTATGCTGAGAAGTTATAAAAATTATAAATAATCAAGCATCAGTTAATGATATTGAATAAGTAATCAAGAAATGTCCAGGCTCTGATAGATTCACTGCTGAATATGACATCTAGACCTAGAGAAGATATAATATCACTACACCTAAAAATCTTTAATGAAATTGAAAGGGAATCAATACTCCCAAATTTAATATTGGAAGCAAACATGACCCCAATTGCAAAAGCAGAGAAGGATCCCTCAAAAACAAGGGAACTATAGGACAATTTCTAATGAACCTAAACAGAAAAATCTTAATTAAGATACCAGCAGACAGAATGTATCAAATTAAGATTATACATCATTACCAACTAGGATTCATCCCAGACATGAAACGATAGTCCAACATATATAAATCAATAAATATAACACATTGTATTAACAGAGCAAAGGACATAAACAACATGATCATCTTTCAATAGATGCTGAAAAAGCACGAGGCAAGACCCAACATGCACTAATGATAAAAACTTTACATAAAATTGGAATAAATGGCCTTTATCTGAATCTGACAAAAACCATCAATGATGAACCAACAGCCTACAGCATACTAAATGGGTAAAATCCCTGCATTCATTCTAAAATCCATTGCCACCACTCTTATTCAAAACAGTTTTGGAAACATTATCCAGAAAAATTACACAAGAGAAAGAGATAAAAGGAATAAGGATAGAAAAGGAAGAAATTTAATTATCATTATTTGTGGATGACATGATATTCTACATGGAAGACCCTCAAAACACCAAAGGTAGACTGCTAGATGTAATAACCAAATTCCACAGTGTGGCTAGATACAAAGTCAACATTTAAAAACAAAAACAATGGCCTTCTTCCACTCAAATAACAAACTTCAGTGAGAGAGAAATTAGGGAAGCACCTTTTGCAATAGCAATCCAAATATGAAATAGCTAGACATCAAACAAATGAAGGAAGTAAAAAGATCTTTACATTGAAAACTACAATATCCTGAAAAAGGATTTTGAAGAACATATGAGGTACTTGAAAGACAACCTTTAGTCTTAAGTAGTAAGAACAAATACAGTGTAAGTAATCCTACATACAAAAATGCAATCTTGATTAAAATTCAAAAAAAAAAAACAAAAAAGAATTGGATTATCCTAAAATTTACTTTAAACAGAAAAGACCTAAAATAACAAAAGCAATTCCAAGCAAGAAAGACAAAGCAAAGGGCATAAAAAAACTGAGTGTAAATTGTACTATATCTGGTAATCTGAGCGACAAATTTGATGATAATAATATGTAATATAACAACCGTTGTTAATTTTTTATTATTTCACAATTCAGTGCCATTTTATTGTTCTGTGTTGCTTTATTTCAGTCTTTGTTCCTTCTTTTTTCATATTTTCCTCTTTAAAATAAAATATGGTTATTGTTCTATGCTACTGTGATTAAAAACAGCAAGGTATTGGGCAAAAACAGACATAAGAATCAAGGGAACTAACTAAACGATTCAGAAACAACTTTACACTGTAATCAGCCTCCTTAGCTTCGGAAAAAAAGGGATTAATCACCTTCCCTGGAAGAAAGATAGCAAGAAAAACAACAAACAGAGTGAAGAAACAGCCCAGCGTGGGAATCTAACCATATGTTTCTCAGACAAAGGACTAATACCTAGAATATACAAAAATATATAAACACATGAAAACCATGATATAAAAACATTTAAAATTCAGAACATAACTTAAAAGCACAAGTGAAAATGAGCATCTGACGTGAGTACACCATTCTCAGGAAAAAAAAAATATAAATGACAAGAAGAAGAAAAAAGTTCAGTGTCTTCGGTCATTTGAGAGATGCAAATTAAAATACATTGAGATTCAATCTCACTCCATGAAGAATGGCTCTGATCAAGTAATAAAGTAATAACAAATGGTGGCAGGGCTCTGCATAGGAGAAGCCTTTTCCCACTATTGGTGGAAGTGTAGGCTGCTGTAGCCAAGGTGAAAATCCGTGCGGCATTCCTAAAAAAAAAAGGTAAATAATGAGTTTCTTTTTTTGTTTTTTCAGTAGATCGGACTCGTAGTGTTCTGCCTGCGTTCAGCTTCCCAAGAGCTGGGATTACAGTCCAGTGCCACCAATCGCCATCTCGGCACGCCCCGGGAATGGGGCAGGGCCGGCACAGCAAGGTCTAACCCAACCGCTGAGTCAGCATCAGCATTTGTTTTAATCCGCTGAGCTACTTGGCTAGCCCAAGAGGTTCATTTTGACCAAATGTATCCATAAGAATTAAAAGCTTCGTACCACTGTGACATTTGCACATTTATGTTTATAGCAGCACTATGAAAATAAGGACCGTGATGTATGATGCATATTGTGAAATAAGAAAATATTCAAATGAGAAGGGGGGAGGGAAAGAAGGGGCAAAAAAGAAAGAGATGGGAAAAATAATGAAACAATACTATATTGAGCCGTGCCTTACTATTTGTTGATTCCCAGTATCATCGAGATTGGAGGAGGCTCAGTGAATATCAGAGATCATGAAGAACCATTAAAAAAGAAAAGATGTCAACCCCAGACCCTACTACTGGCAAGGGACAGAGAAAATACGTCGTCATGCAGCACTTGGTGAGCTTCCTAACATGGATGTTATATAGAAACCACATGAGACATGTTCATGTACCCAAAATTTATCCAGAATTACGGAAAACACTGGTTCTTCTGAAATATGAAAGAAAAAAATACAATTCAAGAGAAGAGCCCTCTGCCTCTACAAAAAAGGCCAAGTGCCTAATTCAGTTTTTGTATAATTTTTTCTATTTTCTTTTTCTGTCTTTTACTTCCACCACCATGAAATATCAAGTGGAAAATCAAGTGATGCTGATGTCATTGCAAGCAAAAATAAACACAAAATTTGGGGAAATGTGACATATAACTCAGCCGTTTGGGTAAATTAGAGCATGTTATCTAATTATAGATTATAATTATTGTGGTTAATATACCATTCATAAGTAAATAGTTTTTAGTTATGGTCTAAAACACTCCAGTAACCTAATCGTTTTGTCCTTTTAAATGTAATTGCAATTCTTTAACTTGTATTAAAATAAAAATCTTGGGGAGAGATTGGTAAATACGGCATTAAAATCTTGCTAGTATTAGACAATTACTCAGCAGTACATACAAGCATCTAATGAATACAAGTCTTTTGAATCAGTTATTAATTCTTCCTAAGTCTGTGTAGTTGCTTGTAATTCTGAAGCATACAAATTGCTAGGGAAGAATCTGTTACAGTGGAATTGTGTTAAAATTTGAAAAAATTCACAAAACTGGAGGTGTATTTAGATGATTTACAGCATTTCTCTTAGCATTGCTTAAAGAGACAAAGTCAGCTGTCCTCTTTCCTAGTGCTTCTTAAGTAAGCATAAAAAAGTTACAACTAAATTTGCATCTAGAATATTTTTTTTCTTCACTTTCTGTATTTTAAGGAAGAGTCTACAGAGTGTTCAAGGTCTCACTGCTAGATCAGACTCATAGTGATCCATCTCATAAGAGCTGGGATCACAGGCGTGTGCCACCACGCCCCGTCCCAATTGCTTTCTCAGCACTCCCAGGGGATGGAGCCAGCACAGCAGGCCCAAGAATGGAATCCCAGACTCCTGCACCTGCTTGCAGGTGCTTTAATCTGCTGAGCTATTTGGCTGGCCCTGCATCTTTAAATCTTTCCCTTCCTCCTCCCCCCTTAACCTTGTCCTTCTAGGCTACCACCACACTTTTGCAAGAGATGGGTCCTTTCTACATATCCTTTTCTTTTTTTTTTTTTTTTTGTTTGTACTTTATCTCAATCAAATGAAAGATACTATATAGCATTTAATCTTGTGAGTCTATTTTATTTTACTCAACATATTTCTAGGAGAATCCATTTTTCTACAAATAACTTGTGTGCCATTCTTATGGCCAATAAATGTTCTAGTATTTATAAATAGCACACTTTCTTTATCCAGTCATCTGTTCTGTGAACTGTGCTACTATAAACATCAGAATTCATGCTTTGCTATGGTAACATGTCTTAAACTCTTTGGGAAAGAAACCTGGGTGAGTTATGTGGAATCTTGCATTTCAGTTCTTTGAAATTAAATTATAGAGAAATCTCTATATGGTTTCCATAATTATTTTACAAATTTGTAATGTCACTGTTCAGAAGTGAAGATAATGCTATAGATGAAAGTATATGATCAATTTATGTATAGATATTAATTTGTTCCCAAACATATATATTTGACTATGTCAAACTTTTCAAAGACAGTATTGTTCCATGATAAGTTAGGGTCACTGTGGGAGCCAAGCTCCACGATGGCTTGCATCATTCCATTTCCAGGTATTGGCATGATTTTAAACTCCAACATTGTACTCCAATGATTTCATATGGCCAATAACAAACAGCAGAAGAATGATATATGACTTCTAATAATAGATCAGTTAAAAAATTCAAACTCTGCTTCACAGAAATTACAACTATGAGAAACTATGACTGCTTCAGTACATAATCTCTTTGTCACAGGTCTCTACAAATGAAGGAACCCATATTTAAGAAGACTGAAGAGATCTGAAAAGATATGAAGACATGAATGAGCGTCCCCTGCCGCCAACAGCCACAGAGATAACCATGGAAACAGAGCCTCAGCTCTAACCACATTTTCAGAGATATCATGTTCAACCAGAACCTGAAGTGATAGTTTTAGCAGAACCATCCAAGTAGGCCCTCCTAGATTATTGATGTTCTGAAACTGTGCAATATAAAAAGATTTGCTGTGTGACTAATGTACTACTAATTTACAATTTAGGAATAAATAACTAACACAGTCATGTTTTACTGGAGAACTGGCTGAGATGAAGTGGGCATTGTGAAACCACAGAGAATAGTAGAATTTGTGAGAAGTTTCTTTACCATATGGAAGATTATACATGCAGCAGTTTTCTCTATACCCATTCTATAAAACACATTTTAATTATTTAATGATTAATAAAAAAGAAGGCCATATATATATATATATATATATATATATATATATATATGGTATAATAAATTAATCAAACTAATATATGCATTATATGGCATAGTGATTTTTTCAAGTAATGAGAACACAAAATCTACTCTTAGCAATTTCCAACTATACAGGAAATTGTTACTAACTATAATCACCAAGTTTTATAATAGATCTCTAAAATTTAATATTACTGGAAAATTGAAACTTAGAATCTTTTAACCAATATCATCCTAATCTTAATGCTTTAAAAAGTTCAGATAATTATTTTGAAACATTGCATAATTCATGTCTGAACCATTAATATGTTAATAAAATAAAATCTTAACAGAATTAAACATAAAACTATCCAATCTTATAAAATAGGTAGAATTATTAGACAAGTGATGCTAAATAGAGTAGCCATCACAATTTCAGAGGAAGTAATACATTTAAAAAGTGGGTCACTTCTCATTACATTTGGATGAATATACTATTCTGTGTGATTCATTAAACATCATTTTTTAGAAAATGTTGCAATTATGATGGTTTAAATTATAAGGAGAGGTATGTTCACTCCTTATCTATTTAGTTAAGTTAAACTGACATGAAACTTTGAATATAGATGAGATTATTTTGGGGATTACTCAATTACTTGGTAAAAAAAATATATATATATATCTTCATTCTTATACTGTACTCAGATAATTAAAATATTTTATGCAGTAATAATTTATTTCTTGGCAATTACATCAGTCAGTGTCAAGTGTGAATATAGAAATCACTTTTGAACTTCAAAATATAAAGGAATGTAATGTAGAAAATTTGTCAGAATTGTAGATGGTCTGCAGAAGTTTGGGGAAACTGTCTTATTGCACTTTGGAGCTCATTTCAGACCTGGATTAAATAGAGGGCAACTCTGAGACTCCAAATACAACTTGGAGCCATGCATGACTTGTGATAGGGGTTGCTCTAGCCCTCCTGTAGGCAGAAATGAAACTGTTAAGGGTCAAGGTTAGGGCTTGATCACTCAACATTGCTTCTTGAAGCGCAAGAGCTACTCTTCTTTTTCCCCAATAGGACTCTCCTAATCTTCTCCTTTGGTTCTTTACTTCATTCTTCAATGTGATGAGACCTCAAGGCTGTACATTTCATAATATTTGGCTAATGGCTGCAGCAGCCTCATGCATGCATCAAAAGGAGGAAAAATATAGTCAAATTATCTGCCAGATAATGACACACATTACTTCAAGTGCAACTATCAATGAAATGCTTATTCCCAACTGAAACATCTCAACCCTCTCCTTTACTGTTTGGATTTAAAGAAATTTTCCAGTTTTGTGAACATTGTCCAGAAGCTGCATTTATAACATTTTAGGACTTCTTTACTGGGAATCTTCAAGTTACTGCTGCAAATTCATGTGTTCCATTAAAATGATCACAGTGACCTCAATTTTCTGGCACCAAAATGTGTTACAATCACTTTCTTCACTGTCGTGTAATACCCAACATCCACAACAATAAAGATTTATGTAGGGTCAACATTATTAGAGAATGCATGCTACAATCAGTGGGCTGCAAGGTAAAATGGCTTGGTATAAATGTCTGAGAGAAGAGAGTTACTCATGTTACATCAGCCAGCAAGCAGAGTAAAGAAAGGACCAAGTGTGTGAGATGTACACTTCCAGGTCATGCTCCTAGTGACTCATTGCTCCTGCTCAGCGAACCAGTCTCCTAGCAGCACATGTATGGTTGAACCCATGGGGGGATTAGCTCACTGATGAGTGTAGTGGGCCCATGACCTAAGAAAAGCAGTGTATCCATTAATGGAAGTGAATGGACTGTAATCTTGTTACATTAATTCAACATATGCATATCTGCAAACAACTAATAAACATATTACAGGTATTTAGAATTAAAAGTATTTAAGAATTACATAATTTAGCTCAGAGGAAATGCAGGACTGAGAAGACATAAGAAGGATAGCAGTTTAGCAAATAAATTATGTTTACAGAAGATATAAACTTTTAATTTCTCTTCAGAAAATAGTTCAAATATGTTCATACCACATACATGGTAAACATGTGAATCTAGATCCTAAACTGCAAACTTCTGAAATTTGTGAAGTGTAAGGAATTTATTTTCAAACTGAAAGGAAAAAAACTCATTTGAACATCTGCTTCAATTTTACTCAACATTTTTCTGGTGCCAAATAGATTGAAGAATAAAGGTATGCTTATTTATGTACTGAAAAAAAGTGTGTTCAATTACAAATTTAGTTACTAACCTCAAAATAATTGTAGCACTCTGTTGAACAAATTTTCTTTCTAATTACCCAAATAAATTACTGTGTATACTCTATACTGCTTTTTTATTGCATTCTGCCTATTGTTTGCTTTCAACCTGACTGTCACGACTCAGAGTATGCTTCTCACTACAAGCTTTTCAGTTTCTCTCCTAGAAATGAATCATTGGACACAATTTTATTGTTTTCAGACAAGTGATACAATAGGAAATGACCATTTAATTCTGTAGACCATTATTCTTTTTAGTTTTACAAATATCCTGAAGTGATGAAAGAAACAAATAGTGAGAACACTTTTTTTTTAGAATCAGCAAAAAAAAAAATCATTTTCATTTAGATTCATCTAAATTTCCTTTATAGCTAGTGTATGTGCACAAATATATGGATTATTGAATTAAAATATTTTATTAGTGCACCTTCATGGTAGAGAATGATTGCAGTTGTTGTGGGGAGTTGACACGTATACATAATACATCTTCATTCTTCTTTTTCTTCTTTTTTTTTTTGTTTGGGAGAACCAGGGATTGAACTCAGGCCCTTGCGCTTACCAGGGAAGCACTTATTCCACTGAGCCATCTCCTCAGCCCACTCGACCTTTTTAGAATTCCCTTTCTTTTCCCTCCCTCACACTCTTTCAACACTTTGTTTCCTGCCTTGTACGAAAGCTCATTTTCATTTCTTTTTCCTTCAGTTATTTTTCCTCAATGGTTTTTCCTTTCTTCCCTTTCCTCTCTCTATATGTTTTTCCCTCATACATTTTAAACATAGCTCTCTACTTAATGCTTATCTTTCACTTATTTGTTAACAACCTTAACTTTTGAGTGGTTTTTTCATATTTCAGAAATTATGTAATTAAAATACTTCAGCATGCAGTATATATGTAACATAATAATTTAACATAAGTTTTCACAATATTTCTTTATAAGATTGTTCACTGGCGATATTATTTACTCTACCATCTCCAAAATCTCTGATACAAAAGAGAAGCAATTCTACGTTGAGCAATAGAGATAATTATTTGATGATCTGCTAATTATAATCTAACTGAGGAAAGAAGGAAATGAAAACAAGTTTCAGTCTTCCACTGGATGTTCCTATACAAACTATTTGTTGTGTTTATCACAGTTATCAGAATAAATTAAATGCATAGTGAACATCTTTATATTAGATAGTCAATTCTTAAGGTCGAATACTTTTTGACTATTGGAAATAACTGTATCATAAAATTTATAATGATAATATTTCTCAACCTTGTTGAGTGTTTCTAACATTTTCACCCTAGGCTAAATAAAAGAGTTTATTTTCCTATTTTTTATTAATAGGAGAGGGAACTATTAAACAATTATCTTCAAATTCTCAAGGATGAAAGAAATTTAAGTCAAATACAAGCTATTTGTACAAAACTTGGGGCAACACTGTGCAAAGATATTTGCCAAGAGATTATCAACATTAAGCAAATATAGAAGAAATCTATGTGATCAGCAGTGAATAACGAGGAGGAACAGGGTACTGGCAGACTGGGAAGTACCTGTCGCAAAGGGAGAAGAGGTGTGGTTGGAGACCACTCCCTCTCCACCTGACTGAATTTGCGCAACACCCCAGAGACGGTCCTTATTCCACTGTTTTAGGGATAAATATTTTAAATTAAATAAGTAAATAAATAAATATCTAACATCTAAGAAATCTATAAAGTCCTGGAGCGCAGCAAATGCATGGTAGGCCTTCAGTAAATGTTCACCACCCAAACTACATTGAAGGTGCTCAGCTGCCTATCATGCATATAATTTAATCAGGGTGCATTCTGGGACAGGCATGCCTGTGGAAAGCCTGTGCTACAAGTCAAGTGACTTGACTCAGCACACTCAATCATAGCCAGAGTCACAGAGAGGCTTCTGGACTATATGACATACATTTCAAAATCCAAACTCCTGATTAATCTGTGTGCTTTTATTTTCCTGTCATCCTGACACCACTGTTTCAGTTTTTATTTATGTGACTGTTGGCATATATCTTCCCTAGACACATCTTTCTATTATCCTCAACAAATATAGTTGCTTTTTCTTTTACTGTTGGATGTATGTTCTGAATTGTTTGCTTGTTATATGCAAGAGCCTGTAATCTATCTTGTAGATAAAGCATTCAGTACAATGATTAGTTGTGTATTTGTGTTGTTTTTATTCATCTTATTTTATGATTGCCCTAATAATTGAGTTCAATTAGTTATATGGTAAAGTTAAATGCATTATTTTATCAGATTAACTAATTTTCATACCTACTTGGTCTTTTGTAGTTTGCTATAGTTCACATGCCACAACTAAAGACACATTTCCCTGCCATATTATAAAATTAAATATGTCATTGTTGCTTCTCATAGATAAAGTATAATACAACTTGTTTGACTAATGACATGAAAATGTTAGCTACTAAAAAGATTCTTATTTATTTGATTTATTTTTCTGTATTTTGGACTCGTAGCGATTCTCCTGTTTACAGTCTCCTGTTTACAGTGCTGGGATTACAGGTGCACTCCGCCACACAACGCCTCAATGGTCAGCCCAGGCCCTGCACAGCACATCAGGCCCAGGGACTGAACCCTGGCCCCTGTGCCTGCTTGTAGGCGCTTTAAAAATGTAAGCTATTGGCATGAATCTGCCAAAACATAACATTTTTCACAATGACTGTTTTTAAAGCTACTTACAAAAAGGATGGAGCACACAGCTGAAAACACATTGTGAAGGATATACAGAGTGAGCGGAAAAAGACAGAGGTTCAGGGACTCAGACACAGAGCTGCTGTATGGTAGGATATCAGAGTATAAATTTACCTCAGAACTAAACAGCTATTGTTAAACACAGTATTTGAAGTGAAAACTTCGCAAAGTTTTCCAATCTGAGGCTGAAAACTTAATACTAATTTTGCCAAAATCCATTTTTAATATTCAAACTTCAATGAGCCATCACAATCACAGAATATAAAACACGTTGACCACTCATGTCACCTCACTAAATGTACACTACCTGCTAATTGAATAATTGCAATCATTCTTTTATTTTACATTTTCAGTATCAATTATAAAATAATCTATAGGACTAATAATTCATATGACAAATTACATTATTTCCAATATATATTTTCTACATTTGTTTGGTCCTATAGTCTAGAACTATTGCATGCTGCAATTACATAATTTAAAAATAAGTTTTATAATATAGCCTATAGGGTCAAAAATGAATATATGATTGATATTTTTATTGATTTTTCTTTTCTTTCTTAATTTAAGAAATACTTCCTTTTCAGCCACTGTTATAGTGTTTGATAGAACAGCCCCAGGTCTCCAAAGTAAAATGAAGCAAAACATAGTAACTGAGGATCTAATTCTTTTAGTCATATCAGTTAAGTATTTATTGTACACTTAACATGTGCCATCAGTCGCTCTAAATCTAGGTATAAGGCCAAATAAAACATTGTTTCTAACACAGAGGAACCTACAGCCTAAGGGGAAAAGGAAATAGGCTTGTTCTTCTCCTTGACATTTCATTCATCTTTTTCCTCATTACAGAAGCCCCCTGATAACTCCCTGCAGTGTGTTTGTTCTTAGAAGTATTCCAGAAGGCATTTAAATTGCCATTGGCTCATATTTTGTTGTTCTTTGTGATATCTCTCTTGCTACTGGTTAGAACTGAACCCAGCAATCCAATTTCAATGGCTGAGCTCACATTTCTCACCTGAATTCTACTTCTCTTGTATCAGTACTATTGACTGAGACTTCTTCCTTGACACTACTTAACCTGTTCTGGTGCCAATAACCTACTCTGTACTCCAGCCCTCTATAAAAGTTGTTCTAATGCTTCCTTTCGCTAGTATCCTGGAGTTATGTTTCCTTACCTTGCCCTGAAATGGGCAAAATGCATGAAATCTCCAATCTTCCAATTAAGTCACTTCCCTGTGACCCTGGGAACTTACTGCAGAACATGTCTTCCTTACTGTTCAATAAAGCACCTGAGTTTAGCATAGATCCTACCAAAGCATTAATGATCAATTATCCTTGCAAATATTCACATTAACCTGTCTTCTTATCGTTTGTGCTGTTTGCCGGATGCCTAGGACATATTCTTGCAAACTCTGATAGATACCAGATTCATAATTGTTTTTAGCAATTTATTATCTTTCAGCCTCTCCGTGGATTGTCTTTTCTTAATTAAATATGTAACTTCAGATTTTCATACTCTCAAATTTCCCTAGCTTTCTAGCAACCTGTCTCCATGAATATTATAACAAACCAAGAAATTACATGAGTTCATTATTAGTAGTATAATAATGGGATGTAGAACTGATAATTCAATTACAATATTGCATGAAGAAGTAAAAGATAATATCTGTCATTAAATACAACATTTTAAATGTTCAATAGGATATACTGTACATGAATAGCACAGGAAAATATTCTTTTCTGTAAAACAATCTCTATCAAATATATGAGGGTGAAGAATACAATCAAGTAACAATAACTAGTATTGTTTACCCCAGAAGTAATTCAAGAGTTTCTGAGAAAGTGAACTCATGGAATAAGTTAAGACAATGATAACCTTGTTGAGAAGTAACATTTGTCAGAAACTTTCATATGAAAAATTAAAACAATCAAGTTATTTTTAAAATATGTGCCAATATTACCATGAGGATGAACTGGTTAAAAAATTTCAGAGTCAATGTTATTATTTAGAGGTACTCCTTAGCAACAAAGCACAACTATGAATGATTGAATTAGGACATACTGGAAAGCAATAGAGTGCAAATAATATTTAGCTGAAAATTGAAAGTACATGGAAAAAAATGAAATATTTTACATTGATTAATTCACTAATTAGTTTCATGAAATAAGCAAGGGGTTAAACACAGCTAGAACAAGGGACAGAAATGACAAAAATATTGATCATACATGTAATTTCTGACAGATGAGACAGGCCTTAGAATATGGAGAAAATAAAAATGCTGTAGAAAATTATAAAATTATGGTAAGAATCAGGAAGAAAATTAGAAGGGACAAAAGGAAAGTAACAGTTTTAACGACATGTCCTTAGCAAGATCTGAAATGGAGAGGAGTCACACAGATCCTTGGGGGAGAATATCCCAGGAAGGGGATGGCTAAGAGCAAAATTATTTGGATGAGTCATGAAAAATGAAGTCAGAGGCTGAGTGATGCACAAAACTTGTTTTGTTTTTTTTTTAAATCTAGTATACTGTCTTTATTTAAATTGTGGAACCAAACATAAATTCTATGTGTAGTTTTTGAGTGGGATTTTGTACTGATTTGCATTTCCTAAAGGAAATCACAGAGAAAGGTACACGAACTAGTGAAGGTGACAGCTGGTAGCGGAGACAGATAGATCAAATGTACAAGTTAGGGAGAACTATCTGACAGGTTTCAAAGAAAATTTCCTAAAGTTAGAAAGTAAATACAATGAGTCAAAAGGGAAAAAAAAAGAATTCAAAATACTAGACTGTGAAAAATGTTGAAATAGCTCCACAGAAGTATTACAGGTAAAAAGTGAGATAGTCATTCTATTTGGCAACTAGCACAGTATTACAAACAAGTGGAGAACTTGAATGGATTAATAGGAGAAGAAACAATACACAAATATGAGAGATGGAGAAGTGATAACAGTAGAGAAAGATTAATGATTGAGAATTTTTATTGTGAATGGGTTCTTTTGATTTTTACTTTGAATTTTCTTGTGCTGAGTTTTTTATCTGAACTGTCAAATACTACATACTTGTGAGCTTCCATAATATTATCTGGTTGCATTGCAGTGACATTTTATTTATTAGATTGTGTGTGTAGTAATTGTCTGTGTACATACATTATTACAAATAGAGCACCTTTGATATTTTAATAGAATCATATTTTATCGCCTCTGAATTCAACACCTATCACTTTTATGTTGCTGCCCCTTGAAACTCTCTTTTTGATCTCTTTAACATCAAATAGAGAAAAAATATATACTAAAGAGCCATCACAGTATAGCTGTAGGTGATCCCAGCACAAAGCCCCAATGGGACAGTATCCTAATTTGTTACTCATTTGGATTTTTATTTGGTATCTGCTCAAAAAGTATGATATTCATGTTGCAAATATTTCAAATCATATGTATTTTAAGCTTTCTGGAGTCACCTTTATGCTGAGATAATGTTTCACACATATTCTTCTTTCCTGGAGAATATCCTGTTCATTGTCTATTCACCTGACATTCAAAAGACATACTTTGTTTTCTTAGTTAAGCTCTACTAAGTACTTCTTGCATATATTTTTGCAAAGATCTAAAATTTATTGCATACTAAACTTCCCCCATCAAAAATTTAGGTGAAAAAATAAATGTTCAAAAGAAGATGTGAGAGCAGGTCAAATAGCTCAGACGATTACAGTGCCTGCAAGCAGAAGCAGGGGCTGGCCGGGGTTCCATCTGCAGGCCTGCTGAGCAGCCCAGCCCCTAGGGCATGCCGAGACAGCAAGTGAAACTGGGCGTGGTGGTGCAGGGGTGCATGCCTACAACCCCAGCTCTTGTGGAGCCTGTAAACAGGAGAATCACTAGGAGTCCCAACCAGAAGTGAGAGCCTGAACTCCCTGAAGACAATTCCCTAAAAATAAAAAAAAATTTAAAAAGCTAAGGAAGATGTGTGCGAAAACTGGAAAATATAAAAAAATGACAGCATTACAGGAATATTTTAATAATACTAGTTTTGGATCTTTGAATACTTAGAACTAAATTTTGCACTGTATTATTAGTGGGTTGCCAGCTGTATTTCTTTTCATATATATATTTTATTGATTGTAACTGACTTATTTTTAAACATTTTCATTACATGATATCAGTATAATATGAAGCACCTGAAATTATTTTAGAAGAACAGATATGGCATTAATAAATATGCATCTGTTACCAGTATCTGCTGAAGACCATGATAAAGGGAAAAGGTACAGGAGAAACTGACCATGATAAAAAAAAAAGATACTGTTTCATAAGTAAACAATTATATAAACACTGTGACTCAAATTTTATTCTTTCTTTCACTTAATAATTACCAATAATATTTCTGATCTTATTATTTATTTGAGTAAATTTCATAGGTAAAATTATGATGGAATTATATATCTTAGAAAAATACACATGAATGGCATAAAGTATTTGAAAAATATATACTAATATTATTTTCATTTATGAACATCTGAAATTTATAAATATCTGAGATTTATCAACATCTAAGCTGAGATCATCTCAGAAATCTGGAAGCCGGTATAAGATGGAATTCAGTATGTATTTATTGCTGCTCCAAATAACATTTATTATAGGAGAAACAATAGGTAAATAAAAACACTTTTCAGGTAATAGGCTTAAGCATATTCACTAATAGATAACATTTGAGTAAACTATCTACAGTGTTTATCATCCACTTCTATGTATATGATATCACTTGTCTTAGTTAATCTTCTCTCATTAATGGGACAAAATACCCAGAATTAAGGAAGCAAAGGTTCATTTAACTCATGGTTAGTAGAAAACAGCAAAATGGCAAAAGCAAAATGGAAAGGATAGCAGCAGCAATGGCTCCAGGGAGAAAGTCTGTCTTTCTTACGTTGCATTCAGGCTAATCACCCCAGGCTGGGTGTAGCACTGACACCCATAATCCCAGGAGAGCTCAGATCCATAATCCCAACCTCGGATCATGAACTAATCATAAACTCTAGAAGTTCATCCCATAACTGCATGAGGCTTTGGAGGGCAACTAGACACAAACCATAACATCACTATAGTATTATAAATGATAAAGAAAAGTCCAAAATTTCTTGAAATATTTGCACAGATAAATGATTTCTCAGTAGTTTATAGAATGTTCAGTAACTCTTGGTGTTTTTCTTGGTGTTTTTCAATAGGCCACATGCAGTGAAGGTTCTGAACATACAGAAAACCTAGCAGATGTATGCAGCTCAACCATAAACAGTGTTCTAAAATAAGGAAGAATAAGAAATTGGACAAATTACAGTTTGAGAAAACACAAGTTTAAACTTAACAAATTTTTAAGTATGAGTTTTAGATGTTGTCATTTTATTTTAATAATAGAATTAATCAGCACTCGAAAGACTTGCACAATTTTAATTGACCAAATATTCTCTTCTGTTGATTTTTGTTTTAGCACATTAGAATAAACTACTATGTGGCATTTTCAGATGTGTTTCACATTCTTTGAAAATATGTTGGCAGTTCTTATGACATCTAAAATTCAGAAACAGATAATTGCATACGTACTTAGGAAAAATGATATGATCTACTGAGTAAATATTTGATATTTTATCAAAATGTGAATTATTTTGTTACACCCATACACATGCACATACATACATACACACTGTGTCTGAAGGATTACACACAACACACAGCAGGTTCCAATTCTTCATGTGGCAAACACTGGAGTTTTTCAAAGACACTTCACTACTACTGGCTCCTTTCCAGATATATATCTCTTCTAGATTTTATTTGTAGAATTGCACAGGCTTTTGAAACATTTCCTAAAATGCATAGTTAAGAAAATATTTTAAACTTGAATATGTCTTTCTTTTACTTGTATGTTCTTGTGACATCCTATTATAAGCCAAATATTGGCTAGTAAGCTTACAGTATGGTGTTGCCTATAGAACAACGTTTCATCATTGTACCTTGTCTTCCACAATTAATTTTTGTTATATTAAATTCATTGTAAAGGCCTGAGAAAGACTTCCAAGTGCAAAAGTTAATAAGTATGAGAAAATGCAAAGCTCCCCCTTGTACACTAGGTTTGGAGAAATATCACTGAGAATGTGCTATGAGGCTGTGCAACTGTGCCTCTTTCATAAAATAGAATTTTTCTTTCTTTAGAAAATATATAGGCTTCCATAATTATGAGATGATACACATAATCGAAATAAAATTCTATATATAACAATATTGTTTAAAATTTACTTTGATTTTTGAAAATAGAAATTATCCACAACCACCTATTTTTAAAATCTAGAGATTCTCTTATGATTTTTAATGTCACTCACATGTTTAAATTCAACATTATTTTTTAAATTTACTTTAAGAAACATATTCCTGTTTGAATTTTAGTTACAGACTTAATTTTGTTTGCCACAGTACCATTTACTCTTTTTGTTTTACCTAACAAAGTTTCTCTGTACACATTCACTAGGAACCTGTCATTTCATGTTGATAACATTACTGCAGCTTTGATGTCCACAAAGACTTAGTTTAGAGTTTCTTTTGGAATATAATATCTTACAGCCTTGCATTGACATCTTCTGGGGAATTTTGTGATGGCAGAAAACGTGATAGATATAAACTGTAAAGATATATACTTAATTCCTAATATATCTGTGATCTTTCATGCATTCAGTGACATTACTTGGCTGGTATATAAGAAATATCAATCATATATAGTTTCTTTTTGATAATATTAACTTGACCATTCATTTCCTATACAGTTGACTGAGAAGCAATGCCTGTTGGTAATAGGTACTTGGAAATGTCAACACTCTTACAACTTTTAAAAAGAGAAAAATCCAGGCAATTAAATTTTTCAAAATAATTTCACTAGTAATACTCAGTGTGTGGGAGCCAGGAAGACAGCTCAGTAGAATAAGTGCTTGCCTGGAAAGCACAAGTTCGTGAGTTCAACTCCTGATACAAAGAAAAAGAAGTATTCAGTGTGTGGTTATGGCTTTTCCTTTAACATTTATATAAAAAAATATTCTCACTTAGTGTGTTTAAATATTTCAGGCATGAAGCAATTAAAATGAGTAATTCTGGTAGAATATAATGTATAAAGGATACTTTTTGGCCATCATATTTATTGAAATGTATCTATTGAGTACATAATTTGAAGAATGTCTAACATGTTATTGTTACTGTGCTAAATCATTTGCAGACACATTTAAAATTTTCTTCATACAGGTAATAGGGTTCAAAAGCCTTTTGCCACAGTGTCTCATCACAGAACTTCAATGGGGTCTCGTCATGAGGTTTTTTAGAGCAAGACACAGAAGATGTACTTTAATACTGTAAAATAAGTTGCATTGATATTGCATAGTTATGCAGCTCTTTTAATCTTAGCATTCTTAGAAATATATTCTACTTAAACAATTTTACATTTTATGAACAAGTAAAACAGGGCAGATGAGATAGCTTCGGAGACTGAGTATCTACTTAGGCAAGTTCAGGGACTTAGTCAATCCCAGCACCACATGCCATGCTGGGCCTCCTCCACTGGGGTGCTGAGCCAGCCACCGAGTCCAGGCATGGGAGCTGGGGAGGCCAAAAACAGGAGGATCACAGCAAGTGGGAGCTGTGTGGTGAGACACTACACAAACTACATAGAACAATAAAATAAAAAATTTTAAACAGGAAACTAAATTCCTTAACAAAGTCATAAGATTATAATATACTGTACATCTGTATTATATATCAGTAGTTGTTCAGAGGCACAAAAGATTCTCTCCTGCAAAGTTCATAGAAAAAAAAAAGTTTTGTGCAAAATAGTCTTATGGACAAACTAAAGACAGCATGTCTTTGAAGAATAACAGGTCTAAATTTTTAACATTTTTTAACTGCTGGTGGACACTGCAGAGGAAGCATTATCAGTCTCTCTCCCGACTGCCATCATGTCTAAGTCAGAGTCTCCGACAGAGCCTGAACAGCTACAGAAGCTCTTCATTGGAAGGCTAGGCTTTGAAACAACTGATGAGAGTCTGAGGAAGCATTTTGAGCAGTGGGGAATACTCATAGACTTTGTGGTAAGGAAAGACACAAATACCAAGCATTCCAGGGCCTTTGAGTTTGTCACTTATGCCACTGTGGAGGAGGTGGATGCAGCCATGAATGCAAAGCCACACAAAGTAGATGGAAAAGTTGTGGAATCAAGGAGAGCTGTCGCAAGAGAAGATTCTCTAAGACCAGGGGCCAACTTAACGGTGAAGAAGATCTTTGTTGGTGGCATTAAAGAATATTCTGAAGAACATCACCTAAGAGAATATTCTGAACAACATGGAAAAACCAAAGTGATTGAAATTATCACCAACTAAAGCAGGGGGAAAAAAGGGACTTTGCTTTTGTAACCTTTGATGACCATGATTCTGTGGATAAGATTGTCATTCAAAAATACCACACTGTGAAAGGCTACACTATGAAGTGAGGAAAGCCCCATCCAAGCAGGAGATGCTCATGCTTCATCTAGCCAAAAAGGCCTAAGTGGTTCTGGAAATTTTGATGGTGGTCGTGGAGGTGGTTTTGGTGGCAGCCGTGGTGGGGGTGGATATGGTGGCAGTGGAGATGGCTACAGTCGATTTGGTAATGATGGAAGCAGTGCAATTATGAAGATGGTGGAAGCTATAATGAATCTGGCAATTACAAAAGTCAGTCTTCAAATTTTGGACCAATGAGAGGAGGAAACTTTGGAAGCAGAAGCTCTGGGTCCTATGGTGGTGGAGGCCAATATTTTAACAAACCACAAAATCAAGGTGGCTCTGGTGGCTCCAGCAGCAGCAGTAGCTATGGCAGTGGCGGAAGGTTTTAAACACTTCCAGGAAACAAAGCTTAGCAGGAGAGGAGAGCCAGAGAAGTGACAGGGAAGCTACAGGTTACAACAGATTTGTGAACTCAGCCAAGAACAGTGGTGGTGGGGCCTTGCTGCTACAAAGAAGACATGTTTTAGACAATACTCATGCGTATGGGCAAAAAACTCAAGGACTGTATTTGTGGCTAATTGTGTAACAGGTTATTTTAGTTTCTGTTCTGTGGAAAGTATAAAGCATTCCAAAAAAGGGTTTTAATGTAGACCTTTCTTTGTACCCATGCTGTTCATTGCTAAATGTAGTAGTCTGATCATGACAACTGAATAAATGTGTCTTTTTTTCAAATGTGCTGTGTAAGGTTAGTCTACTTTGGAGCTATCTTGGTTAACATCCCCTGTGATGTGAAGTTAGAATTCCTTCAAGGTGATGCCAGTTTCCATTTAAAATGTCTTTATAATTTTTTGGTTATACAAGTCATTGTCTTCAGAAACCTTGGTGTAGTTGAACTGACTTCTGTTATTGTTGTGACTTCTGAATTGACCGTTGTAAAGGTCACCCAAGGAAACAGTCAGCTACTTGGTTATAAAAATGGTTGTTGGCATATCTTACGTATAGAAATTGAATAAGGGTACAGTGATAGATGGGATTAAAGCTGTGTATCATCCATTATCGTGTGTAATCAATAAGCAATTAAGTCCTCTTAAGTGAAAAAAACATTTTTAAACAATTGTGCTAAAATTCTGAATATAATAATGCCCTAAATTAATAATTTAAATGCTTGTTTTAAATAGTAGTAATAACTCACATATTACAGAAAAGTATTTCATGACATGATTTCATTTATTTATTTATTTGTATTAATGATTAGAAATATATGATGGGAGTGAGAATATTTTAGCAAGAAATATATCATAATTTCAGTAACAAGTGGCTTGCAGGTTAGCTCAGTTGTTTAAGTGCCTGCTCTGGCAACCTAGTCAGCCACAAGGGACCCCAGTTCGACCCGCCTCTCCACCTGCCTTACCAGCCCAGCCCTTAAGGCAGCCTGAGCCAGCGAAAAACAACAGTCCTTCTCAACTTTGGACCAGGGAGATAGTTCAGTGGAATCAGCACTTTCCTGGCAAGAGCAAAGTCCTGAGTTCAATCTCCAGTACCGAAATAATAATAATATTAATAATAATAATTCCAGTAATGAGATTACTTTGTATTGCAAACCTTTCTTTTTTAAAAACCATACTATTTTAATTTTCATGATCAAAGTAAGAATTAGTTCATTTTCAGTAACTTCTGACAACCACAGTCTCTGACTCATTATCAGCCTTACTTGCCAGCATAGCATATCTGTTCTAGGTGTTGATTAGTGAATATTTCATTCTATGACAAAAGCACTTGTATCTTCCAGGTTAAGTTGAAACTTGCCTCCAAAATAGTCCTAAATGAATATTGTTCATTATGTTGAAATATCAATTTTGTTACATACATTAAATACATGTAGTCATATTTTAGTAAAATAATAATTGATTCTAATTAATAGTGACACATTTTATAAATGTAAAGAGAGAGAAGTGATTATATTGTTAAAGACAAAATTCTAACTGGTTTATAAAACTAACATCAAGTACTATATTTTTTCAAATATTAACTGTATTAGTTCCCTTAGAATTGAGTTCATAAAATAAGATATGTGCATTCTTTACTTACCAAATATATGTATGGTATACTAAATAAATTGCATTAAAACAAACTGACAGTGTAAATAGCATTTGATGGCTCATTTGAGTAGTTCAGGCAAAACAGAGAGGAAAGAAGGGAATTGGAAATATGGCCTTCTATAAGTCTCTGAGATTCATTATAAGGAAAAGAAAAAAGAAAGATAGATTATCATGTGCCACAAATTTTATGTATGATTTTTCCATGTGCTTTCAAACCTGGTCCTGAAGTGCTAAGACCACAGATAAAAGCAGACAATTGGAGGAGTACACAAATTGCAAGTCTAGTAGGAGTTACAGACAGAAGAAACAAGGCAGGAGAATGCCCACAACTGAAGGCAGGAAGAAGGGCTACACATACTAAGCTGGACAAGTGAGTTGTGCTTGTCCTGCCTCAGAAGCTACTGATATGTCCATCATCACTTAATAAGCATTTTGGTCATCTGGGGTCAGCACGTGCATTCTGCAGAGTACTTTAGCAGCTGTGTTTTGTCTTCAACATTCTAGTACATGCGAGGCTCAATAATAAGCAAAACAACAATCAAAACTAAGATGATGGCAGTGATATCAACTTGAATCTTTGAATCATGGTAATGAGTGGATATACTTGATTTTTTTCTTATAAAAATGTTGACTCTGAAGATAATTTGTCACTCATTTTTTTAATGTATCTGACAATTTCAAACTCAAGCTGAATATTTGTATATGGCTTCATCTTCCAGAAAAAGAACCTGTAAAAACATATTAAAAAGTACCTGATGAGAGACTAGATCTTAAGAATTCCTGATGAATGTTCAGGCAGAATGCAGTGGCTGGAGTTTTGCCCCAATGTGCTTCACTGGCTCAGTCCTTGGGGCACACTGAGACAGCGATTTGAGACTGGGCATGATGGTACATGCCTATAATCCCAGTGCTTGGGAGGCTGAAAACAGAATCACTACCAGTCCGAACTATGTAGTGAGACCCTGCCCATCCTGTCCACTCTGTACAAAATACATTAAGAAAAAGAATTCCTGATGAATGAATGGATAATACATTGAATAGATAAACAGTGACTAATGTGTTAATTATTAATATGTTACAGTAATTATGAGGTAGTATTACTTCAATGTATTCTTAACAATGTAGGCCTACCTTTAACGTTCAGAAGTTCTAATGTTATCTACCATATCTTCTGAAGAAACAGAAGCAAGAAAACCAAGAATGATGGTAAAAAGATGATTCCATGCTGGTGGCACTTTGGAAATGCAAGAAGAAAGTACAGTATTTCAGAGAAAATTATAGAAAAAATTGTAGCAAAAGAAGGAAATATAGAGGGCCGGGGAGATGGCTGAGTGGAATAAGAGCTTTCCTGGCAAGTGCAAGGGCCTGAGTTCCATCCCCAGTCCAGCCAAAAAAATAAAATAAAATAAAAGAAGGAAATATAGATGATAGTCAGAATGCTAACAATATTCCCAAGCATACATTCAGTGATGTGTGCTGTGATTCCTTACAGAGCCCACCTTTCACTGGTGTCATAGTTTATCCATCGGCCCAAAGATGCCAAGGATTTGTTCTTTTCAAGGCAAGATAAGTCTGTTCATGCAAGATTTCCCCTTAACTCTTTAGTCTAAATGTCTATCCACAGTGAGTCATGCTAAACGAATTTCAGATTCCATGACTTTTGGGACATTTATATAAGTATCTTTATCATTATGTTAACATTATGAACCTGAACTTTGATAAACTTCCTTATTTCTTTTTCCATATGATGAAATTTGGTTTTAATGAGTTCCTAAAATATAATACTTACATTTAACACATATCTACTTATTTATCTGAACCTAGTGGTAGAGCTTTATATATAATAAATGATTTTATTGTTTAAATTCATTTTTCAAATTTCTCAATTTTGCAGATAATCAAACAAAATGTCAAAAAGTTTGAATATCTTGCCTACAATAGCAAACAATAATTGAAGCAAGTACAACACAAGGAACTTTCAGCACTATTCAAAATCAAAAATATTGAGTCAAATTAGGTTTTATTTTGTTTGCGTACACAATCTACTTTTTACAGATTAGTCATTTATAAAATTAAATTTGTAAATGTCAAAAAACTACTGATAGGGTCAGAGAGATAGCTCAGAAGAATAAATGCTTGCCTGGCAAGGGCAAGGCCCTGAGTTCAAAAAAAAAAAAAAAAAACCTACTGATGAATTTTATTACTAATCTTAGACAGTAATAAAATTTTATGTGATAAGTAATATATTACTCAGCAATTGAATATTGAAGTCATAGACAAACAGGACTCCATAAAGATCGATAGATTCTTTTTCAAAGTAAAGTGTTTTAAGACAAAATTTTTCTCAAATTGTATTTGAGGTTTTATATGATAGTACTCCAGCACATTTATAATAAAAGAAGAACACATGAAAATATTGGTAAATGTTATTATATGTAATTTTAATTTAAAAAGCTTACAATATCAGTCTACTTGCAGTCTCAAGAAATTTGTATCAACTTTTTCTTAATCACATAATTTCTAATAGAAGGTCTACAATGTTATTGTTTTTACTAAATAAATGTCAATATAATTATTTCTTTTCCTTAGAGTAAAAAATTTTGAGATTTACAGATTATAAAGTTAAGCAAAGTACTGGCTTGAACTCTAAAACATACAGTCTATCAATTTCAATTCTTTTGTAAGTAGGCCAAAAGCAAACATATATATATATGTGCTTGCTCAACTACCTTAGAATGAAAAGTTTTATGATTTAGTGCCTTATTTTTCATATTTTCTAATTTTCTGTACTAATGATTTGCTATTTTACTGAGAAAAATAACTGT
>PVKA01020890.1:0-39572 GCA_004027165.1 Ctenomys sociabilis | reverse complement strand
CTTTTTCTTTTTGCATCAGGATTTGAACTCAGAGACTTGTGCTTATCAGTAACGTGCTATGCTGTTGAGCTACATCCCAGGCCTTGGTCTAAACTTTCTGCATACTATTTCATATTCTTCCCATTTTTATTCAAGGCAGTCTTTCCTTGGTCCATCTTGTAGTCCTCAATGTCTTCATGAACTCTAATGTATAATTACTTATCATATACAATGTTATTCTTCTAAGAGTACTTAGCATTTTATTTATCAAGTCCTCCAATTCTTTAAACATAATTTTAGATATAAGACAGAGATGAGGGGAGAAGTTTTGTGCTGTAAGCCTGCAGGAGATTATGAAGTGCACTAAGGTTTCTGGGTAATACCATTGACTGTCTTTTGGGCAAGGCTCTAAATTGTTTGAATTATGTCTTCTCCCTCTAACACCTTTCACAGAGTTGTTAATGAGGACCAGACAATGGGAAAATATATGATTTAGGAAACATTTTCTAAGTTTCTTCTAGCACTTCCAAGGGAGTGCTAGAAGAATGATAAATCATTTGGATTCTTTTCTAAGTGGAATTAGAAGTGTTGAAGAGGAGACAAGTTCTTCAGGAAAGTAGAAGGTATGGTTTTAGAAAAATAATGTGAAGTGACGTATTTGAAAGCTTCTGTGAGAGAATAACATTTATGTTTTTACTAAAACTGGATATTTAGGATTCTCAACTATGTGATTTGTCCCTAGTCTATCCAAATATAAAATCTTCAAAACAATCGATGTCATGAACTCTTTTGCATTCAGAATTGAAGATAAGAAAACGTCACGTTAAGATGTAGGTATTTCAACTTTAGAAAAATTATGTACATTTATTGAGCTCCAGTGCTTTTTTTCTGTTAAAAATAATAGTAGCTCCTAGATCCCACCCTATGCCTGCCTAGCCAGAGACGGGGGGGCCGACTCCTGTGACCTCCTAGATCCCAACCCACTCCCAGTGAGTGGGAATTTGCACAATTAGCTCAGCTTCCTAGATCAGTGAGTGTGTGGTGAGTCTGAGGGAGAGCCTTTGGCTTCTCATTGCACACTCTGCACCATCCAGAGCCTCAGGCCCCAAGACATCCTAGCCAGAGACCTGCCTGAGACCCCCGAGACAGACCTACCTGGCAACTCTCCGTAGCCACTGTCCCCAATCCCACCACGGGAGTGACAACATTTGCTGGCTCTAATGGTACTCGATCCACCCCCGCCCAGCCTGGTGAGCGTGAGGGAGAGCTTCTGCACCCCCCAGTGTTCCTCTGACCAGGGACTCAACAGAAGTGAATCACAGGAGCTGCAGCAAAAAGGAACTGAACACAACAGCTAGATCCAGGCCAAGCATAAGTGGATAAACTCAAACTTAATAAACTGGGACCTGAATCTCATTACATGCTAAGGTTAGAGCTGCACCAAAGCTCTACACCAAAGGTCAGAGGTCAGTGCTATACAAAATGACAAAGACAAGGAGAAAAATGCAATCTCAGGTCTCCAGTCCACCAATAAGTGCAGCAGACAATAGCTCAGCTGAAATGAATGAATTAATAGAGATGGAAGGAAAGGAACAACAGCAGAAAGGTATAGAGCAATTCAGACAAGAATTAAAGCCTGAAATAAAAAAGAAATATTTGAATATATAGCATATGAAATAAAGAATCAAATCCAGAAACATCTGGGGGAAACCCAATGCTCATGCAGAACAAGTGCAGAGACCACTATTCCAGCTGAAACGTATGAATTAACAGTGTCAGAAACAAAAAAAAAAAAAAAACAACAGCAGAAAGGTCATGAGGAACTCAAAGCAGAAATAATTTCCGAAATCAAAAAAGAATTCTTTAAAATCATACCATCTGAAATACAGAAACAATTCTGGAAATACATGGAGGAAACCCAATTTGGAAGAAACTCTGCAGAAAAATTATTAATAGCTACATATAAAGAAGACATGGACAAACACATAGAGGAGATCAGAAATGTGATGGAATCCTTGAATGAGCAATACAGAAAAGAAATAGAATACATGAAACAGAGTCAAAGAGATACAGAAGAGCTAAAAATATCAATCATGAGTCTACAAAACTGTTTGAGTGAAAGCGAAGACAGAGTTTCAGATCTAGAGGATGCTGTTGCAGCTAGTGAAAAGGTGAGAAAGGATCTCTTAAAACAATGAGAATGCAGGAAAAAATAATCCTTCACCTGCAAGATGATGCCAGGAAGAACAATGTAAGATTAATTGGTATCAATGAGAATAAAGGAGTCAATACAAATGATATAAAAAGAATATAGGCAGAAGTAATCGCAGAAAACTTCCCAAATATGAGGAAACAAACCAACATTCAGGTAACCGAAGCATACAGAACTTCAAAACCAAGTAAAAACACACCGAGGCATATAATAGTCAAGATCCCAGAAATCAAACACAAGAATAATATACTGAATGCTGCTAGAGAGAAGCAGATTACATTCAAAGGAAAACCCATCAGAATTACGGCTGACTTGTCTACACAAACCATAAAGGCAAGGAGATCATGGAGCACACTTCTGAAAGTCCTATAGGAAAACAAATTCCAGACCAGACTACTATACCCTGCAAAACTCTCTTTCAAGTTTAATGGAAAAGTGAAATACTTCCACTACAAAGAACAACTGAAGAACTTCATGATGACAAAGCCATCCCTTCACAGGCTCCTGAAAGCTGTTCTAGAGAGAGAGACTACAATGACCAGAACTCCATGAATGAGAATGGAAGGAACCCACTAAACAGTGCAAAAAATTAAACACAGGATACAAAGGAGTAAACAACATCAGGTAAATATCATGACAAATATAAGTCAGCACATTTCAATTATAAGTATCAATCTAAATGGACTCAATTCACAAATTAAGAGAAATAGACTGGCACAGTGGATTAGGAAACAAAATCCAGCAATATGCTATATACAAGAAACACACTTAACTCAAAAGGACATTCATAGGCTCAGAGGCAAAGGATGGAAAACAGTACTACATGCCCCAGCACCTCAGAAAAAAAGTAGGAGTAGCAATTCTGTTCTCCAACAGTCTTAACTTCAAACCAAGAATGATCAAATGACACAAAGAAGGCTACTATATATTGGTTAGGGGAAAAATTCAAAAGCAAGAGGTAACACTCATAAATATCTATGCACCAAACACAGAAGCACCCAACTACGTAACACAAATCTTAATGGATATGAAAAAGCTAATATCTAAGACCACAATCTTAACAGGAGACCTTAACACACCCTTATCTCAAAAAGATAGGTCAACCAGCCACAAAATTAGCAAAGAAGTAGCAGAACTGAACCAGAGCTTTGAAAAAATGGAGGGGGTGGACATACACAGAGTGTTCCACCCAAACACAGCTGAATACATATTTTTTTCAGCTGAACATGGGTCATTTTCTAAAATAGATCACATACTAGTCCAGAAGTCATGCTTAAGTATATGCAAGAAAACAGAAATTATCCTATGCATATTATCTGACCACAGTGCAATGAAACTGCAAATAAATGATAAAAGAAATGAGAAAAACCAGCTAAACTCATGGAAATTAATAAAAACACCCTACTCAGCCATCAATGGGTCACAGAAAAATTAAACAAGAAATTCGACAATTCAATGAAAATTCAAGAACAATTTACCAGAATCTATGGGATGTGATCAAAACAGTTCTTAGAGGGAAAATCATAGCTATGAATTCACACATTAGGAAAACAGAACGGTAACAAGTAAATACTCTAATATTGTGCCCGACATCTAGTAAAACAAGAGCAAATGAAAGCAAGAGTGCAAAGACGGAAAGAAATCATAAGATTAGAGCAGAAATTAATTCAACTGAGATGAAGAAAACAGTTCAAAGAATCCACAAATCAAAAAGTTGATTCTTTGAAAGACTAAATAAAGTTGATAAGCCTCCAGACAACGTCATCAAAAACAGGAAAGAAAAAATTCAAATACAAGCAATGAGAAATCAAATGGGTGAAATCACCCCAGACCCAGTGGAAATGCAGAAGATTGTCCATAGCTACTTTGAGAATCTTTATGCTCACAGAATAGAAGACACAGATGAAATGGACGGATTTCTAGAAAGGTACAAATTACCAAAACTGAATCAAGAAGATAGAACAACTCTCAATAAGTCAATAACAGCCAATGAAATACAAAACGTAATGAAAAGCCTACTGACATAGAAAAGTCCATATCCTGATGGAATCATAGCTGAATTCTACAAGAAAATTTATAGAAGATATAATCCCTACTTTCCTCAAACTCTTCAATAAAATCAAAAAGGAAGCAGTCCTCCCAAAATCATATCTGGAAGCAAGTACTATATTGATTCCAAAACCAGGGAAAGACATAACTACAAAAGGAGAACTACGGGCCAATCTCCCTCATGAATATAGATGCACAAACATTCAATAAGATCCTAGGAAACAGAACACAGCAAATCATCAAGAAGATCATACATCATGACCAGGTAGGATTCGTGGTTCAATATTTGAAAATCTACAAATGTAACACACTATATTAATAGACTGAGATCTAAAAACCACATGATCATCTCAATTGATGCAGAGCAAGCTTTTAACAAAGTCCAACACTCATTCATGTTCAAAGTCCTACAGAATATTGGAATAGATGGACTCTACTTTAACTTGATAAAAGCCATCTATGACAACCCAAAAGCTAATATAATCCTAAATAGGGAAAAACTGAAATCTTTTACTGTTAAATGAGGTACAAGAAAAGGATGTTCTCTATCACCCCTCCTACTCAATATAGTCTTGGAATCCTTAGCAACAGCCATTAGAAAAGAGGGAGAAATAAAAGGAATAATAATAGGTAAAGAAGAAGTTAAATTATCACTATTTTCAGATGACATGATACTAAACTTGGAAGACCCCAAAAATTCCACTAAGAAACTACTAGAACTGATAGGGAAATTCAGTAGAATAGCAGGATACAAAGTCAATACTCAAAAGAAAATGGCATTCCTCTACACAGATACCAAGCACACTGAAAGGGAAACAATAGTAAGAATACATTTTACAATAGCACCACGGAAAAATGAAATACCTTGGGATTCACTTAACCAATGAAGTCATTGATCTTTTCATGGAAAATTACAACACCCTAAGGAAAGAGATTATAGAGGATTTCAGAAAATGGAAAGATATTCCCTTCTCCTGGATAGGAAGTACCAACATCGTGAAGATGGCCATACTCCTAAAATTGCTGTACAGATTTAATGCAATCCCTATAAAATTGCCACCAACATACCTCCCAGACATAGAGAAATCATTCCTAAAATTTATTTGGATCCATAAAAGGCCTAGAATAGCAAAGGGAATCCTGGCCAATAAAGACAAAGCAGGAGGCATCACAATTCCTGACTTGAAATTATACTACAAAGCCACTGTGATAAAATCAACATGGTATTGGCAACAAAATAGACCTGAGGATCAGTGGAATAGATCAGAAATCGCAGAGGCAACTACAATCACACTCAGCCTTCTGATCTTTGACAAAGGGGCTACACAAGCTCACTGGAAGAAAGATAACCTCTTTAACAAATGGTGCTGGAAAATATGGCTTTCTACATGCCAAAAACTAAAACTTGACTCAGCTCTATCACCATGCACTAAGTTAAAGTCAAAATGGATTAAAGATCTAAACATTAAAGCAGAAACACTCAATCTTCTGGAAGAGAAAGTAGGAGAAACTCTTGAAGACATAGGGGTAGGTAAACAGTTCATGAACAAACGTATGTTCTCATAGGAAGTACTTGAAAGAGTCAAGAACTGGGATCAACTCTTCTTAAGGAGCTTCTGCAAGTCAAAAGAAATTGCCAACAGAGTGAAAAGACAACCCATAAATTTTGAAAAAATCCTAACTAATAAGCAATCAAACAGAGGTCTACTGTCTAGAATATATAAAGAACTAAGATATAACAGATCTCTCAAATTTAAAGACCCAATTCAGAAATGGGCATCTGAGATGAATACACACCTCTCAGAGGACGAAATTAAAGAAATGAATAAATATATGAGAAAATACTCCACATCGCTAGCCATTCATGAAATGCAAATAAAAACAACACTGAGATACCATCTCACTCCAGAAAGAATGGCTATCATAAGGAAATCAACCAACAACAAATGTTGGAAAGGTTGTGGGGAAAGGGGAACATTTCTCCACTGCTGGTGGGAATGTAGACTGGTACAACCATTGTGGAGGTCAGTGTGGAGACTCCTCAAAAGAGTAGGACTAGAAATCCCATTCAAGCCAGCTATGCCCCTACTGGAAATTTTCCCAAAGGATCTGGAAACATTATATCATAGCGATATATGTGTACCTATGTTTATAGCAGCACAATGTGTGATAGCAAAATCTTTGAAACAGCCAAGATGTCCATCATATGAGGAATGGTTGAAAAAGATGTGGTATTTCTATTTAATGGAGTATTACTCAGCCGTTAAGAATGATAAGTTTGAAGCATTTATACTGAAGTGAATGTCACTTGAACATATATTAGTAAGTGAAATAAACCAGACACACATGTGTAAATATTGTATAGTCTCCCTTGTATAAGAAGCGAAAAGCAGAAATACAAATGGAAACATACAACAAGTAAAATCAATTGAGTCAGATAAGGAAAAGTGAATGGCATATGCTGCAGGATACTAATCAGCTTTTCTTCTGGATGGTTAACAACCTAAGTTCACAGATCAAAGTTGGAGAAGTAGAAGTGCCACAAGGCCAGCCAACATTTTGGCCCTAGCCTTTCAAGATCAGCGAAGACTCAGGACATAGGAGAACCTGTACTGCAACATCATGAAACTCAGTTGAGCTCCAAATTTTCTGAACAAGGAGATTATGGAGCCAAAGAGGAAAGAGATCAAAGTTTTATAGTGTGCCTGGGAGAGTCACATGGAGAGAAAACTTTCTCTCAGGCTCTCACAGAGAGCAAACTGGTCAAGCATTGGCCATGACTCATCCACATGGATGACACAGACAAAGGATCTACAGAATAATGTACAGGACTACAAGATAAACCCTGAGGGGACTTCGCCGACCACATAAGAAACATAAAGTACATGTATTGGTATATCCATCTTGTGCTCTCTTGATCTTAACCATCCAGCAGAAAATTATAAAAATGAAGTATGCATCATGGGGCCATAATATTAAGCTGAGCTGTAAATGGCTATGGTTGACAACTTCTTCAGGTAACTCACTATTGTGGAATGCCGGACTGTGTTGGATTGTATTGTTGAGTTCAATCACCGAAGTTAGTTGAATGACAATGGAGTGCTCATCTTTAACAGGTGTAGACAAAGGAAGGGGTATAGAAAGGAAGAATCATGATGTGTGTTTATGGACAGTACAGTTGGGATAGATAATGCCGTGCTTCCACGTAATTCTATGAGAGGCAAGATCTGCACTAATGGTGGTTGGACAGGATATTATGTCGGCTTCTAGTACTATGGACAACCACTAGGAAAATAGCAAGATAGAAAGCATTAATTATGGAACTTTTGATGTAATTCAGGTATAAAAAATAAGATACGCAAACAGCTACACTCTCTGAATTTACTGATAAGAGACATACAGTATAATAATGTCTGTAAGTATAATGTCATGTATGCACCTTCTATAATACCAAAACATTATGAAAACAGTTTGCAGTGTATTAATTTATCAAATCCATCTTGTCAAGGATGATATTTGTCTGATTGATATTTGTACTTCAATAAAACAAAAATAAAATAAAAAGTAAAAAAAAAGAATGTTCATTTAACCATTCTCCTGTTCAGAATCCTTTCTTTGTGTTACCGAGTTACATTTCCCATTCATGTTTTGGTTCCATTTTCATATTTCTTGAATCTTAGATAAAGCACCTCTCTATGTCCAGGCAGGCACTCAGCATCTGCATGGAGGAAGAGAATGTAGACAAAATAAGGAAGGTGCTATGCTTTGAATATGACTCCCTCACCTCATGAGTTAGAATCTTATTCCCCAGTGCAATACTGGTAGGAGATGGGGACTAGCAAGAGATGACTGGTCATGGGGTCTCTATGCATGAGTGACTTAGCATTGTTACCATGAGAACAGATTTGTTATAAAAACGTATCCATTCTTATGGTGCGTTCTCACTCCCAGGTGTGCCCCACATGACATATTCCATTTTCAGTGCAGCACAAAAGCCTTTGCCAGCTGCAAGCCCTGTTGGCCTGGGATATCATGGCATGCAGATTTATATGAAATCCATTTCTGATCTTTGCAAATGACCCAGTCGATGATATTATGTGTGGTAACAGAAAATGGACTAGCACAGAAGGTAAAGCTCACAATTTAAAGACGTATAACAGATCTTAAAGAAGCTTGTATCTAGATTAACAGAAAAGAATCTTTACACTTTTTATAAGCACTAGTTGCTCATTGCTTCAGGGCAATGAAGCCAAAAAATAGAGGTCAAGATGCCTTTACATGGACTGAGGGCTGTCTGCAGATGTAACTTGGGCACTTAAGGAGCAATCCTTCACAGGACTATAAAAACCATTTTGGAAGGCATGTTCACACTTCTGCCAAAATGTGCCCTCATTGGAACAGGATGCCTGTCCAACTGGATCACGAGGCTATTTCAGCGCAGTAATTATAGAAACAAGATTTGGTTGAAAACATGAAACACTAGTGTTCCCATTTCAAATGAATTATATTAAAATTATTTTCATTAGCATCTCCTAGAAAATCACTGCATACCTTTGTATGTTATTAACTGAAAGTGTACAATTCTCTAGCATAATTGCTAACATACCAGAGACTAAAAATGTGGGCCAATAGGTAAAGTGACTACACAATTTACTTCCCAGATTTGAAAGATTTATGTTTTAATGGGATCTTATTTTAAATAATGAAAGTCATGTTGTGCACTTAAAACCCAAATCTGAAATGACTGAAAAATAGGTCACTTAATAGAATGGGCTCTGAAATATGCTCGAGACTTGTGGATTTTACCAGTTCCCAAGAGGAAAGAAATATGCAGGAGGACACTACAAGATTGCTAGATGATTATTGTGCCAGAATTCCATTAGAATCCACTGTTTGGAAAAAAAGATAAAAGGAAGAGCACAGGTTGCCAGGACAGGTTCCCATTTCATATGCTCTGACACATACTTTTGAAACAACTCCTGAGCATTGGGGTTCATTTGTTCCAGAAGCAAATTATAGCATTTTACAAAATCACATAAATTAAAACCCCCAAGTAAAATAAGCAAGAAATAAGGGTGGAGATGAAAAAGAAATCCAAGAACGATGTAAAAAAAAATATCACAAAGACCTAATATTAGTGGGGGGTTGCATTTAGCTCTGGTCTTCTAGAAATCTACAGAGAAAGAGAAATCTACGTACAATGTCACAAAATAGGCACAATTGCTCAGAAAAAAAATGACACAAAACAGCCAGGAGTTTTCCAGCACTTTTATGAAGAAAATGTTAAATAATTTAATAAACCATATCAAATAATACTCTTGCCATGCATAAAGATTTTATGGCTGTTTCTTAGAGTGGACTTCAATGTAGATATTATATAAAAAGTTCTAACATGACAAGATCTAATAGATAATTTAAAGGGACTGAGATTTTATCCTGTGAGAATATTAGCACTCACTATTCATGGATCCTGGCCTGAGACACTAGACTCCTGGGTTAAAGATAAAGGACAGTTTAATACATTGATATCAGAGACCTACATACTGGTATTCGCATTCCTAGCAAACATCCTAGCTCCTACAGGGCAATACCAAGAATTGCAAATGATACTTGCATATGTCATGGATTGTATTACAGGAAAAGAACATGAAACCTAGAAAACTTGAATCTTTTATGATGGGAAATGACCACATACAATCTTTTCCTGAGGAAATACATTAGTTGTGTTATATGATTATCAAATAAAGTTCTATTTTCCAAGGTTATTTGCAATGCAAGTATTCTTGAAAATATCCTCTGGAATTTAGGGAATCTGTGCCTCTATTCATAAGGTGATACAGAAATATTAGGGACTCTTGGTTGTTTTCTAGGTCAGGCTCAAGCTTATTTTGAGGATTAATCTAAGACTTAATTTTAGACTGCTTGCAGGAACTGATGGATTGTGTCTCATGTGGTACTCATTCCTCATATACTTATTGCATTCTTATATTCTTGACAATGGCAGTGGCAATATATTTTAGGTGATTTTCAAGAAGTTCTCTAAATGTTCTTTGAAGTTTTTTCACAAGTGTTGGTGTCAAGTCATTCAGTAGTCTGAATCCCACAAGTATGTGGAGTTTAGTATTTCCAAGTAAATGAGACATTGTGCCCACAAAAATATTTAAACAAGGCTAGGGATGGTTTTCTCTAGTGAAACTGAGAAACTTAACAGGGTGAATGAATTATTTTGCAGTCATCAGCTCCAATATACTCTTGGTCCATGATCAGTTTGTTCTTGAGACTATTCTAAAATCCTCCAGTGACTATTTGAACAAAGCCCTGAAGATTTATTCTATCAAACAAGGCATTTATAGTTCTTCTGAAGCATTCGTACAGCTCTTGTCTGGGTTGGGACTCTGACCTAACAAAGGACATCTTGCACCTTGAGAAAGTAAAATATGCTCTCTGAGTTGATCTCTTTCTTCAAGCCATTATTTCTCCCTGGCATGAGGACAACTTTAGCACTATGATGGTCTCCTGTGAATGCGCATTTGTCCTAATGTATAAGGTAAAGCAACATCTTTTCCTAACAACGTAATTAAGGATTTGCCTTCATTTAGTTAGCTTCCATTTGGTTCCAAACTACAAACAACAATTGCTGATATCGTCTGCTGCCATGCAGAGGCTGATTCCTGAATTCCACTACCTAACTCTCACAGCAGCCTTTCACAGTTTTGAAGAACTCACCTTCCTTTCTATAATTCTGTTGGATTTGTTCCCTCTTAAAACCTGCTGTTTCCTAACACTGTGGCCTCCCTGTGCTTAATTTGATGGTAATGGCACATAGAAGCAGAACCCACAGAGCTAGCTGGATGACTGTCCAAATTTGGTTGGAGGAAGCTGCCTACCCAAGTAGAAAATCAGAAATGAAAAAGACCCAGTCCCTTCCATAGTCAGTGCCAGAACATTCCTACGGTGAGAGCAGGGTCCAGGCCAGCTCTAAATGACTTTAACAATGTGCCTCCTAACACTTTATTTGGAAGACAGGTTGTCTCTTCACTTTTTTTTTTCTTTTGGTAAGTTTTCTACCTAGAATTTTATTTGACCAGTATTATTCCACTTCTCTCTTACTGGTTCTAGTTCAGCCATAGCAACCCTGTGAAAAAAGCTATTTTCAGAGTAGTGGAAATGTGTAAATAACATTGAAAGCACTTTATTAACCAGCCATTCCAGCAGTGCTCCTACATTTAGGGCAGTGTGAGGCAGGTAGAGGGCACTCGTGTGGGTGGCAGAGATGCAGACACACCGGGGTTGGAATCTTACTTTATTTCATTGAGGGCTTTCCTATTGTCATTTACCCTTGTTTTCAGCATCTGCCATGTACTAAGTTTTTCCAGTGTGTCAGAGGAAATGCTTTCTAAAATTTATGCTAGCAAATTTGCAAAACTGGCACTGTCATCTCTATTTAAAAATTTGAAGTTTAGTAATTCAGAGTAGAAGTTCTGGGTTTACATAGCCAGTTAAAACCCCAGCTCTAGTGGTTATTAGCACTGTGACCTTGGGCATTTGATTTGGCTTCTCTGTGCTCAGTCTCTCTACTTGTTTTTGTTTATGTTCTTCACTCTTTTTTATTTATTTATTATTTTAAAAATAATTTTATTGAGAAACAAATAGCAATAAGGCAGTTTCAAAACTGATTAGTAGGACAGTTTCAAAGATTAATACACTACATATTGTTGTCTTGGTGGTAATTCATTGTACAAGATGCAGACATGATATCCTGCCCATAATCTTTCTATTCATTGAATTAAGAGGAAGTTGCTGTACATCTATCCTAACTATTTTGAATATACAGAGACAAAATGGTTGTTTACTTGTATTCACTCTTTGTTTAGTTTGGTCACAGAAGGGTATTCCATTGGCATTTAAATATTGTAGGTGCGTGAATTCAACAAATTATTCCAATACAGTTCAGTTGTAACATGAGATGTAGGCCAGTGCCTTCCTCATGTGTAGTTCTGAAAAATAAATATCATACTACATGTTAACTGACAGGATCCATATCTGACATAGAGCAGGCACTGAAATGAAATCAGTAAAAAATGAAGAGGTTTGTTCAAGGGCACCTTGCTAGTAAGTAAAATCAAAGTTTAAAACTCAATTTGTTTTATTTCAAACCTTCGTTATTAGGCACTAGAGTTTATTTAGTTGGTCAGCCTCAATTTTTCTCATTGGTAAAATGGGAATAACACCATAGTACCTGCACAAAAACCATAGCAAATGCTGTGGTAGGGCCCAGTCTGGAGCAGGGCTCTAATGACAAGAGGGCTATCTCCTTGTCTGTATACCCACATCATATACATATATTTTCCATGCATGCTTAGGACTTAATCTTAAATGATTCTCATAATGTTGGAGCTGTGCCATAGTTCAAAGTATATTTTTTTGAGTTTGCTCCTATTTACAAGAACTGGATTGATTTACTAGATCATTTAAAAGTTTCCTTCCTACTAAGGTTACATTTTATGTTCTTAATAGTCTGATGGTTTCCAGTATGTGTTTCACAGTTTCTTTAAAACAGCTCTTCAAATGTTCCAAAATTGCCTGCTTTTTCTTCCCTGATACAGATTGGCCATAATTTCAGTCTTTACATAGTAGAAGAAAGAAAAGAGATAGTTGCAACTTGACACAGGGAAATGTGATGATATGTTTTGGCTGTTGTGCATGTGTGTGTGTGTGTGTGTGTGTGTGCGTGTCTGTGTGTGTATGTGGGAAAGGGTGTGATGTCATCTTGTCTCCACCCCCTGTGAGTAAGCCCACAGCACAGCGAAGTGCAGCTGCCCGCCTCTGTCCCTGGAAGACAGTCCACTTAAATGCAGCTCCAGGGTTGCGAGACACCCACCAGCATCTCTCCCCGAGCGAGGTGACAAATGCAACATGCTCTCCAGCTTGGGGTGTCTACTTCTCTGTGGGAGTATTGCACTTGTCCTGGGAAATGCACAGAAATTGCCAAAAGGCAAGTAGCCTTGATGTTTATGTTTTAAAACTAATCTTAAGAGCTATTTGTTTTTAACTGTTGATATTAAATATTCTTTGTTTAACCATGTGGGGGAATAGGGTTAATCTGTAGAAAGTCAAAGTTCAAATGTGTGAAGGAATTGCTTAAGCTTTTACCCCCACCTTGTTATTTACTTTTAAATTTTAGCTCTTTACTGCAGAAAACCAACTTCTGTGTTCATAGGAACTTGAAAATAATATAGTGTAAGGGGCACTGTTGTTTGTTAAAAAGTTATTTGATATTTTATCTCCCATACTCAGAGACTAAACTAGGACCAGGGACATTGAAGGGTTAAAGGAAGCTGATTCCAAAACCTGGAATCCTTGACATAAACCTCACACATACCTGTGAGTGGGAAGCTGAGGAGTTGAGACAGGTCAGAGCTGAGTGGCAGATACTGTGGAGTTCCAAAGAGCCTTCATCTGCTCAGAGGACACTCCCCCTTCAACTGGCCAAATCGCTCTTACTTTAGTGTTGGTATTTTGTTTATAAATGTCATTAGAAGAAAACGAAAATTGCTAAACTTAGACCCTAACACAACTTCGTTGAGACCATCAGCATTAAAACAAGAGGCTCTTGCCTTTTTCCTACCCTTTAAAAAGCAAATGTTATAAGGACTTTTGTTTCTTTGCACAGATACTTTTCTAAGCCAACTCTAGGTCTGTGAAGGCTTCTTATGGCTGCAGACTGCTGCAGTCATCAGGGTTATGAAAAACAGGCTGGAATTTACCATACAGTTATGATCGAAAACATAGACGCGAGCTTGTCAGAAACTTGTATTGAGTTTGAAGAAAATTTGCTGGTGTCTGAAGAGTGAAAAGGTCTCTGGTAGCTCCTCTCTGGATAATTCACTTCAGGATCATCTTGTCTCAAGTAAAAACTGTTCTTTCCTCGCTGGGTAAAGTGAAAGTTAAGTCCAAACTGTGAGAGCTGAATAATCACTTGGCTAGATGACACTTCACACGATGATGTGAAAAAACAATAAAAAGGCTAAGTAAGCTTCTCGATGTTGCTCAAATAATCATGCAAAGAAAAAGGAACAACAAATACTATTACATTTTTTCTTTCCACAAAGAATTTTCTTGATTATACTGAAGTGATTTAAATAAATTGTGAGCCACAGGCATTCACAATTAATTGTTCATGTTGATGAAATATTTAACCACAACATACTATTTCAGAGAAGTCTGGAGTATTGCTCAGTTTCAGTACCTGTAGATGATTTTATTTTCCTTTGTATTCACTGTTTATGGGATAAAAGCCAAATTTTGATTAGTGCAAACTTCTGCGAATTCCAAGTGCTTTAATTATCATGTTGCAATCTCTGAAAACCAATGTCTCACATCGTTGGCCTGTATTTTTGTAATGATAAAGAAAAAAAGCAAACAATGTAGTTGTCAAAAATGTCCATTAATTGTGTCTACTTCTCTGAGCTTTGATCTGAAGTGTTTCAGGGAAGAGTTTCATCTCTGCTTCTTTTCGTAGATTTAAAAAGTATCGATAATTCTGGTAATTTGAAAAAATAATTAAATTAGAATAACTATTTAATTGAATGGCAAGACCCATTGTGTTTAACGCTACATTTTCTCTTTATTATGGGAGATAGTGGACAACTTTCTGTTAGCTTAAGTTACCTTTGTCAAACCATATCCCAAGAACTAGGTACACTGTACCACAGCGGTGCTTGGGTAGAGGTGATGAACAACTTCGTTTGTCCATACTTTTGGGGACATCTGTTAGCTCTTTTGGGAGCAGATTCACAAGTTCTGAACATTTCTCAGCAATGAAAACTGTAGTCTTCTAACTCATTCTCACTGAGAATCTATTATAACTAGAAAAATCGTCACATCTTACTAGAGATTTGTGTGTCACAGAACAGGTTTGAAGAAATGCTGAGATTTTAAAAAAAAGGAGAAAAGGCATAAAATCTTATTTTTTACCTTCTAACTTTAAAGTTAGTTTAAAAGAAAACTATTTGCCATTTCAAAAGAGGATAGACTTTTGATCACTTAGTTTAGAGCTTCCAAAAAATTTGGATTTGTAGACTAGTAACCCAGTAGTTTAATATAAGGACTCCACTATATAGGGAACATATCTGAATTTTGTCATGTGAGGATGCTTAAAGTGATAGGAAAACCCCATAGTTTATAAGAGCAAGCCATTTTAACAGATTTGTAAAATGAATGAGTTAAACTATGTGAAGAAGTTCCTTGTCCTTTTTTTCTTATTTTGTCACAGATAGATAAAAACTCTATCATGTGCCAGTACTTGGAAACTACTGGCCTACATAGGAGCTTAAATATTTATTCTACAACTGAAGACACCCAAGGGAAGGGGAAGTTTACTAATTTTCCCCTGTTAATGGCATAGCCAGATCTGAATCCAGGCTTTGGATTCAAAATCCATGTTTATCCTGTTTTCTGTTCTGCTTGGTAAGCAGACTCACCTGGCCTAAACCTCAGGAATCCCATTTTGTAGGGTAGGTGAGAATGCTATATCATTCCCTCAAATAGAGTTATTTAATTTACAGTTCCTGATGATCACCTTAATTTTTATATTTTCCCAAGTAAATACATCTTATATACTTAAATTTGATTATAATATCACTTGTTACAGGCCATATGCCTATTTTATACTGTGCCATATGCTTTATACAAAATAAGTTATAAGATTCTTGTTTTTTTAAAGCTTAAAGGAGACTATTAATAATGTTACTTTTCTCCCGTTCATCACTTTTTTATAATTTATTTTCATCTCTTTTTGAATCATAGTTTCACTATGCAGTTCAGGCTGACCTTGAACTCGCTGTGTGGGCCAGGCTGGTCTCAAAGTCACAGCGAGCCTCCTGCTTCAGCCTCCCAAGTGCTGAGATTACAAGTGTGCCCCCCCATGTTCTCTCTTTTCCACTTAATGACTATGTTCTCCAGAACATTATTTGCCTTTGTAAAGCCTATCTTTCTCATCTACAAAACAGGCAAATGGTATCTATCTTAAGGTGACATATTTTAGAATTAAATGAAATAAGAGATGCAAAGCTTTTGGTAGACAGTTGGATGCGTTGGCAGTCAAGAACTATTTATTGGATCACAGAAAAGTGGCTCAGTGTGGAAAGTGATGCACACTAAATAACATATGACATTTTATTCAAGGTGTGAAACAGCTTTGTGAAACACCCAGAGGGTGGCAATGTTCTTGGTGGGAAGGCGGGATGAGATTGCGAAGTGTGTTTCTGTGTGACACTGAGGGGAGACGTCTTCAGTTTTCCAGCCTGAGTCCTACATTCCCACATGGGCAGACATTACTTTCCCTGGAAAGTTTAACCTTTGCCCTAGGATTGCTTTTTCTGTGAAGGTTCATAAGGTTCTGTGGCTCTTCTAGGTGAGATCTATTTGAACCTGTATTTCAAGAGGAAAACTAGACCCAAATATACATTCCCTGAAGAAAAATTTCCTTGTTTATACCTTCGGAAGCCCCTGTACTCTAGCTACCTTGTGGAATCTTTATTCTTGTCAGCACAGAATTTTCTTCTCCCCTGATATTCATGTTAAAATAAAGGTCACAGAACAATATGGAGTGAAGGGAGAAAACAAAATCTTATATTTAGATATCAGAGACTTTTTATGCTTCTGTGCTGAAACTTTTATGACTGGAAGATTGTAATTAACATGAAAGCTCAGGATATTTAAACTGTGCAAGTCTATTACCTGCAAAACATGTGTAAGAAAACCATGGAGCAGCTGCGAAGATGCCAGCATTCTCAAAGACAAAAGCTAAAACCACACGGACAAAGGATATAATACTAACCAGCATGGCAATCAGTCACTACCATTACTATTGTCATAGTGTTCTTTGGTGTATACCACATAGTGTTATGTGGTGTATTAGTACTACCTATTTTTATTGTGGAAAATAAATTAAATTCTCCAAGTACTGGTATAAAGCAGTCAACCTATTTCTCCAATTTTATACTGACAGGTTTGACCTCTGCCTCCCCCTCTGCCCCAACACTCTCGATTTCCTGGAGTGGCTGATTCACAGCTGCCTGAGCCAGGGAGCAGTGCCCACTCTGCTAGGACAGGACACCCCAGCCCTGCCTGTGAGTTCGCAGTGATGGCTGTTGTCATCACTGTGACCACAGCCATCCTTGATTCCCTGAATCTCATGGCCCTCTTTGGGTCATCTCACCTAAGCCTATCTCTCTAACTCTCTACCCTGTCCATAAAACCCAGTTCAATAAATAGGACATGAACTCTCCTTCGGAGTTACCCCAGGGATTCCACCTGGAACCCCAAATTCAGGCTGGCTATGTTCTTTTACAAGGCCATGACTGTTTACCTGACATATACAGCATACCACTGTGGTTACAGGTGATAAGTGATCTGCCAAAACCACATGGCCAGGGTAGCTAAAGCCCCTACCCTTAATTTTGATATAACATCAGTAACCTACTCTACAAAAGATGTATTAATTTGTTTAACACATCAGTGTAGATCTTTGGTACCCCAGACCTTTTCTCCAAAGGTAGCTACTACTTGTGAGGGACTGAGAAATAGTCGGTTGCCTTTTAAGGCAGGGGAATTGGAATAATAATAGTGGAGATGCAAAGTCTGTGGATGGAGTTTGAATTTTATTAGAATAACATATACTTATGTATTGCTAGTACTTTATTAAAGAATAAATGGTTCCACTGCTTAAAAATGTTCAGAAGACCACAAGAGAATTATTTTAGCATCTTTTATAGCTTTATAGTTTCTTGGCAGATTTATTGATGTGTTTCTTTATTCAGCACTGATTATTCACCAGGTAAAATGGAAATCCAGCTGTGCTACAAAAGAACTTTGTACTGGGAATATAAAAGGATAAAGTACATATAATTTACTTGGATGTTTAAGTTTAGAACCCAAGTTTTAAAGGTAAAAATCTCCCTGTGCTACTTTTGCATTCACTAGTTCAGCTGAGTTTTGTGGATTGCTTTATCAGGAAATACCATACCAAAAAATTGAGAGATTTTACCTTCTCCCTCTCTCTTCAAGATGTTGGGCACTTCAGAATAGAATATGTCTATGCTATAGTGAAGAAAGTAAAAATTTTTCTATAGGTCAATGGGAGTTGATAAAGGATTTGTGAAAACAAGTGAAATGTCTAACATAAGGCGAGCCAATGAGGAGACATGACCAGTCACCCCACCTGGGTTACCATCCTAATAAGCAATGCCCTTTTGCTTTTACCCTGATTGCCATTTATGAAGAAAGATATAAAAGAAATAGGCGAACTGATTAAAGATGAACTTCATTAACAACAAATATAAAATTAAAAAGTAAACAGGATGTAATGTGAGAGACTAATGGAAAGCAAAATATAAACGTATTTGTCAAAATGACCCCAAAAAGTTAAAAAAAAAAAAGTATCAGTTAAGTATCCTGCTAACCATAAAATAGAAACCCAGTACTTCAAAGGTTCACATATTGTTGAAGTTATGCTTTAAAAAATAAAACCTAGTTATAATATACCAGAGATGGTGTTTGTTGATCTTTAATGTAAATTTTCTCATTTTATCCTCATCCTTGTGAAATATATATTCTTATCATCTCCAAGAGTGTGTCTGTTACTGTTGCTGCATAATGAATTTCCACAATAACACATTTATTAATTCAAGGTTTCTGTGGGATGAGAGCCTGCGTTAGCTAGAGTCTTCTTTAAATATTTCTTGAGGCTACAGTAGAGGTTCAAGGACTGGGGTTTCACATGGAAGTTTGATTGGGGAAGGTTCTACTTCCAAGCTAGTAGAAAAGTTGGAAGATTCTGTTCCTGGAGAGTCAATGGTGTGAGTTTCACTCAGATCCTATTCAACATTGATAAAATAATTCTTCTCCCATATGCCCTCAGGAAGGAGATTAAAGTATAGGTTATACAAAGAAAGTATTCTCAGTCTGACACACATAACCTTATGGGAAGAACAAGGACACCCAATGGGGCTTTTGTGTTTTGTTGGAAAGGTTCTAATGGTCCAAGGCTGACTTCAAGGTCTCAAGCTAGCTTAGAAAGAGTCTGTGGACTGCAACAGTGAATCAGGGTATGCCCTATTGCCTCTAGTATTCATTTCAGTTTCCGGCCGAATGCCTTCCATAGACTGGTACAGTGGGTTGTAGGTTTTTCTGAACTAACAAAACCCTGACTTATGTTTCCTGTGATTTTGATGGAAATGTGTGATGTTTCAAACTAGTCTGGGTTTGAAGCCCTCTCAGTGCACAACTTGTGAGGTCAGCTGATGTTCTTCCTTGTGGAATTCTGACAAGTGAGGTACTTCCTTTTTATAGGAAGTTTATCATTCTCCAATAAAGGAGCTGAACCTGAAGTTCATCTGTTGAAAAACCTGCCTGCATCCACTTACTTCAATCACCTCTGGTAGGATTAGAAATTAATTTCAGAGAAAGTTGAGGCTCAATTCAAACCTTATCTATGATATAAAAGTTCAAATTTTCCTCTTTTAATATATCTGTCTTATTTTTTAATACCTGAATTATATAAAAAATTCAATAATTTTCCTAGTGGATGACCGCAGTACTAGAAGCCGACATAATATCCTGTCCAACCACTATTAGTGCAGATCTTGCCTCTCATAGAATTATGTAGAAGCACAGTGTTATCTATCCCAACTGTACTGTCTATACACACACATCATGATTTTTTCTTTCTACACCCCTTACTTTGTCTACATCTGTCAAAGATGGGCACTCCATTGACATTCAACTAACTTAGGTGCTTGAACTCGACACCACAATCCAACACAGTCCAGCATTCCACAACAATAGTGAGTTATTCAAAGAAATTGTCGACCATAGCCATTTACAGCTCAGCTAAATATTATGGCCCCACGATGTATACTTCATCTTTATACTTTTCTGCTGGATGGTTAAGACCTAGATAGATCAAGACTTATATAAGATAAGTAAGAAGCTACACTCTTAATTCACTGATAAGAGATATCTGCTAAAATAATATCTGTAAATATAATATCATGTATGCACCTTGTACAATACCAAAACATTATGAAAACAGTTTGCAATGTATTAATTTATCGAATCTGTATTGTTAAGGTGTCTTGAAACTGTCTGATTGACATTTGTAGTTCAATAAAATAAAATAAAGGAAGTATTAATATATTTGTCAATGAGTGAGTAAACATATTCATCATAATCTTTATTCCAGTACATGAAAACAACTCAGAGTTCTAAAAAACATTGGTAATACCCTATCTTTCACTCAATTATGGTTTATTGGTCCAGAATGATAGATTTAGAATACTCTTCAGGTGATTATAATATGGCTAGGGGTCAGAGCTACTAACTAACTTGAAATACGCATGAGTAAGTCCTGGGTAAATTCTACAGAAGAGTGCAGAGTAAAACTTTAAAGTTGCAAGGAAACTATTTTGCTACTTTTTAATAATTATTCATGAAATGTAATTGCATTCCTTTTTGACCCCAGGATTTTAAAACTATTTGGAAAAATTTCAAATTTCCCTCTATATTGTATGAAAAATCACAGTAAATTCTTAAAATTAAGAATGGCACTCATTTTTTGTGTTAAGATATAAACGTTATTCTCACTTTGTAGTCACTTTTTTTTTTTTTTTTTTTGAGACAGGGACTGCTATGTTGTTCAGTTTGTCCTTGAATTCACTATGTAGCTCAGGGTAGCCTAAAGCTCATAGCCATACTATCTCAACCTCCCAAGTTCTGGGATTACAGGAGAGACACCACACCTGGCTTCTCACGTTTATAAAATCTCATAAGCCATATTTAAGAAGCTGTAATTGTCCTTTCCAGGACTGAACTTGCATTTGTTCACTTTGTCATTCAATTGCTATTTTTTAAATCATTATATTACAATTATGAAGATAATTAAGACATTTCCTGCTTTCAAGGGCTTTGAGTTTGAACGCGATTCTATTTAAAATACATGGTCACATCAAAGTCATTTTTCTTTCCTTTTTTAATGGTCAATTTTATTTCATGTTTGGGATAATTTTACATTATAACCATATTTTGGGCCAGTCAGATAACTCAGCTGACTGAAGAGTCTGCTTAGGCAGAGTGCAGAGGCTGGGGTTCGATTCTCTATGTACAGTGCCTGCCCCCCCACCCCCGGAGCGCACTGAGATGGCCACTGAGACCGGGTGTGGTAGCGTGTGCTATAATCCCAGCTCTTGGGAGACTCAAAACAGAAGAATTACTACGAGTCCGATCTACAGAGTGAGATCCTGTAGACCCTGTACTAAGTACATTAAGAAAATAAAAGAAAAACATATTTGAGCCCATAGAGGCAGGAGCAACTTGTATTATGTTTACAGAGAATAAGTCCACATAACCCTACATAAACCTTATGCATATACCTGTACTCATAGATACGTTTTGGAATAAAAGATATTTCAAATTTTGAAGAAAACTATGTAAAAACCATTGTTAAAACTTTTGTGTTTCTTTTAAAAGCAACTTTAGTGTGTTACAAGTTATATACAATAAGATGAAACCATGTTAATATTCCCAAAAATCGAGGCCTTGTACCATCACCAGCACGATCAATGTTGAGATCATTCCCACCAGCCAGGGGAAGGATGCAACAGTAGTTTTAGCTGTTTTGGAGAAAGACACAAAAGGATCAAGAAAATGGCTTCATTTTTCCATGATTCTTTTTGGTGTTTTGTAAATTGGAAGCAATACAATACCTATCTCATTAGATTGTTAAGAGTGAATGGAATTATGAATGTTAAGCAACTAGCATGGTCTGACATTTAGTTATTTCAATTACATACATATTATATACAAATATATATACTCATATCATATATGTATGTATTATGTGCCTACCTACATGTATTCATATATTTATATTCTTTTGCTATGCAAATAGTAAGATCACATCAAGATGTAAAGGAAAACAGGATCACTTTTATTTTCATTTAGCAACCAACACCTGCAAGTGTTAAGCCATTCTGCTTTCCATGCACTGGCTTAACTTGCATAAAGAAAAGGAATGAATTCATGTGAAAATGTTAAGAAAACAAGAGACCTCATGAGTCCAGTCAATATAAAATACTGGAGTAAGAAATATGAATTTCAAGGGCCAGCCAGATGGCTCAGTGGATTAAAGCACCTGTTTAGGCAGACACATGGACTGGGGTTTGATCCCCGAAGTGCTGTACCAGCCCTGCCCCTGGGGCATGCTGAGACATGACTGAGACTGGGTGCCTGTAATCTCAGGGCTTGGGAGGCTGAAAGCAGGAGGACCACGATCACTACAAGTGTAACCTGTGTAGTGAGACCCTGGAGACCCTGCACTGAATACATTAAATAAAGAAATATGAATTTCTCTCCTCATGAAGTCCAAGTTAGATGGATTTCTTTGGTAAATGGGTCTTTTAATGTAGATATAATCATATACATTTCAGCTCATCTTCTTTTTATTTTATGTTGTTTTGAACTCACATCATAGCTTATAATCTAAAACATCTTTAAAATGTATTTCATTGTGCATATAATATAATGAAAATTCTGTTCCATATGTAATAAATAAACCCTTACAGGGGGCTTCAATAATGCCCTTTGCTTCTGATGTTATGTCCAAGTAATGTTCCGGGTTTCCTTTCTCCTTAAAGGTAACCGTTTGGTTTTTCCATTCCATTAGCTGATAAGAAAACATTTTGGTTTTCCTGCCTAGAGTCACTGCGCACACTTGTGTGGGCGTGCAAGAACCCAGAGGCCTTCTTCCCTCTCGGGGTAGAGCAGTTTCTGTCCTTCAAGGAGGGGGTTGGGATGGCAGCCAAAGTCATGCTGGCAGAGAATTCTGGAATCCAGTCGTGCTTCAGATATGCTCTCAGGGAATGCAGGGCAGTTTTTCCCTTCTCTTTTCACTTCCCCAGATGGAGTTAAGCTAGTCATCAGCAGTGAGTTTAAGACAAAGTACAGTATTAGACAAGAAGATTAGCACTCTAATTCATGTTGCAGTCTGTCCTCTTCGAAAACCCCTGATGATCCTGCTGTCATACAACTGACTACTCATATTTGTAATAGAATTAAAGGGAAATGATACTGTGTATGCTTTCCCGTTTGAACCGAGGTGTCCCACTGAGGTGCTCCCATTGAGGTAGTTTCATTATAATTTGAAAAGTAAACACTGAAGAAAAGCAATATAGGTTAGTAGGTACAGAAGTAAGTATGAGCCCTGACAAGTTACTCAACCCTCTCTACACAGCAGGTTTTTTTTTTCCTTTGGGAGAAAAAAACTAATAAAAATATCAGTTCTCTTTTTAGTTTTCACTAATAAATGTTAGGGTGACTTTAATGGGTGTTTGGATACTAACACTCTTCACCTAGGTAAGAGGAGATGTGAAAATTAGATATTTTAAAAAACTCTTCACCTACTGTGGTGTTTAGAGGGAGGGATGATAGATGCTTTTATGGTCTAGCCCCAGTGTGTCTCGGTCTGCTGTGGCAGCTTCATCCTGAGACAGGAAACAAGATATTGTGTATGATTGATTGATTGATTGATTGATTGACTGAGGCTGGCTATTGAATTCAGGCTGGCCTGAGCACACTTTGTAGCCCAGGTCATTCTCACATTTGCAAAGATCCTCCTGCCTCAGCCTCCTGAGTACTTGGATTACAGGTGTGTGCCATCACACCCCGCTCTGTGGATGTTTTAAGCACAGTTCTTACTCTCAGCATCCTGCTCCTCTGTCTGTGTCCACCTTACCCTGCAGAAAGGCCCTGCTCAGAGCAGACATGTCTTTCACTGTGGAAGATTTGGGAGTACAAGTCGTACTTTGGCCAGTGTTTCCTTCAGCTGTGCTTGTAGTGCAATTCCACGTGGTTGTTTTCTCTGGGCACCTGCTGTGGTTTCGCATGATAGATTCTCAGGTGTTCAGCTGGTATCAAGTTATCAGGTAGCTGAATTGTCTCCTGGAAAGAGCCTTTTTCTGCCTTCTTGTTTGTGCTCCTAACCCTTCTCATTCTTAAGCCTAGGTCTTTTCCCACTCTGCCTCCTGCCCTCCTTCCCTCTGCTCCCTTTTTCCTTTCTCTCAATGCTATGAATCTCAGTGATTCGCCTGGCTTCCACTCCACGCACTCTTCTTGACCACCTGGCCTGAGTTCTCAGTCACAGCTGGCTCTCCACATGTATGATGAGCTGGTTTTTATCCCTTTGAAAGACATCACACTCCCTATATCCTGTTTAAGGCAGGGCTGCTGCATCTGTGTCATTAGGTGTTCTGGTATGCAGAGATGTCATGATTTCCTGGTCATTTGCCTTGGCATCAGAAAGCTTGTAAAATATATATATTTACACTTGTCTGATGAACTCTGTATCGATTTGGTTACACAAGCTATTAAGACACATTTATAATGTTGTTCTTTCTTGCCTTTCATGGTTCTGGAGATGAAGATTAAGCCCAGGGCTCCCCGCATGCTAGACAAGTGCTCTGCCACTGAGCTCCATCTTCACATCATCACTCCCACCTTTTCTTGAGACAGGGCCCTGCTAAATTGCCCTGGCTTTGAATTTATAGTTCTCTTGCCTCAGAATCCTGAGTAGCTGTTGCTCACAAGCATGTGCCCCTGTGCCTGTCTCACAGTGGTTCTGTTGGAGCTGTTCTCTTGTATTTTGAAAAACTTACAGAGAATTTTGCTACTTCCAGTGGCTTGTGGAGTTGGGCCTCATATCCAAATGCTGTATTTTTCTTCTTTTGATATGTAACCGATATGTCCATGAAACCGAGTTTCTGTGTAAAGTGTCCCCAGGAAATGTGACCCTTTAGCTCTCAGGTAGAACATAGTTATAGGCATTTAGTTCAAGTTCTACATACCAGCTTTCTTCTGTGATCTCTATTTCTCTGGTTTATCATTTTCTCTGCTGTGATCAACAGATAATTTCTAATTTTTTCTCTTTATTTGCAGCCTTCTTTCCCACTTTTATGTCTTTTCAAGTTTTGACCCCTGCATTTGAAAGTCTATCTATTATATCCTCTATAGTGATTTTACATGCTCTATTGGCTCTTTTTTATCATAATCCATATTAATAATAAATAGTCCTCTCTGTCTGTGGATTCCATATCAGAGGATTCAACCTATAGGTTGAATACCAACTATGGATTTAATATGTTAGATCTGTATTGAACATGTAATGATATTTTCTTGCCATCATTCCCTAAACAATGCAGTGTAATAACTATATAGTAATATATTTATAGTGTATGACATATTATAGGTTATCTAGAGATGATTTAAAGTATATGTAGGAAGATGTGCATAGGTTTTATGCAATCACTACATCATTTAATATTAGGGACATGCTCATTCGTGGATTCTGTTACCATCAAAGGACCTGTAATGGATACTAGATATAGTATCTATCTATCTATCTATCTATCTATCTATCTATCTATCTATCTGATCTTGGTGAGTATGCTGGTCCTGGTACATGTGTGTGTGTGTGTGTGTGTGTGTGTGTTTGCAAACATTTGTCCTGCACTAAGTTTTTTTTTTGTGTGTGTGTATTTTAGGGAAGGGTCTACAGCATGTTTAGGGTCTCACTACTAGACTGGACTCAGTGATTCTCCTGTTTATAGCCTCCTGAGAGCTGGGATTACAGGCGCGTGCCACCGTGCTCAGTCTCAGATGCTGTCTCAGTGTGCTCCTGGGGTGTGACTGGTACAGCAGGCCCAGGGATCAAACCCTTGGCCCCTGTGCTGCAGGTGCATTAATCTGCTGAGCTATGTGGCCGGCCCTTTTATCCTACACCAAGTTGTATAGGACAAATACATCTTCTTTTTGTACTACAAATAGAGAAAGAAATCAGAAATAGGATGTAAGCCAAAGAAATGTATTAAATTTTGTACCATGTAGCACTGGTTGTTTGATTGATCAACATCTCCTAGTGCTATGATTTAGGATTCTGCTCTTATGTAGAACAATCTAATGACAAAACTATAAACTGAAGCAAGTGACTTTTCATTATATTGTTTTGGGAACAGCAACTCAAATTTAAATATTGACATTATAACTGAATCACCTGAATGGCTAATAAGAAATAATATTTACTCACATCATTACTTAGAGAAGTAATGATGCTTCACAAAATATAGGTTAGTTTTTAACTAATGTATCAATTATTTATCAAATATTTTCAGGAGTCTTTCTTTCTATTTATAAAGAACATGCACTTAATTTTATAACCCCTAAATTTGTTAGCTGAATCATATTATATAATACTTGTTCTAATAGGTCATTCAATCCAAGCATCTGTTTTCACTTATGTTAGAAAATTAAGACAACAAGTATTTACCGTGGTGTTTTCCAAAATCGTCATATCCAATGGCTTAAACATTCTCTGCAAAAGCTTTGTGGTGGCCCCAGAAACATCTATTTCAAACATTCCTTTTCATAGCTGGAGGTTCATAGTCCACAAAAAGACCACAGATGTTAACACTAAATAAACTTCCTAGGAATTATCAAATAATTTAAAAGGCACTTAAGGATAAGAAGTAGCAGAGTATAGACTCTTTTAAGGATAGTTCTTTCTAAATTTTTAGAGTGTTTGGTTCTTAGAAAAAAATCAGAGTGAGAAAAAAACCCAGAGAAAACATGTATCTTTAGTTTTCTTCTTTGAACATGAAGCTCTCTGCTATCTATCCACCTTCAATATTACTTGACTCTTACATCCCCAAGGCCAATTTATAGAAAAAAATTAAATGAGATCAGTGAAAAGAACTCTTTATAATTTTATTTTATTGAAATAAAGATTTAAGACAAGCCTAGAGACAAATGACTCTCAGGGTTGAGCACCCTTACTCCAAAAACTGAAATCCAAAATGGCTCAATCTCTGAAATCTCCGTGCACCCGCATGACACTGCAAGGGGAAAATGGCACACCTGACTTCGTGTGATAAGCTGAAGTCAAAACACGAGCAACACTAGAAATATACTGTAAAATTGCTTTCAAACTATAAGACTTATATAAAACACAATTTTGGGTTTGGTCTTGGCCATCTCTGAGATATCTCTGTATTCCAAAAGGCAAAAGCAAAAATTCCCAAAGCCAAAACAACCTTGAAGCTGGAAACTTCTGGTTCTAGCAGTTCGGATAAAGCCATAATCAATTTGTAATGGTAGCAAGGAAAATCACTGAGTAGGGTGGTAAGAAATTTGTATTTTTCATATGTTCTCAGGGGATTCTAACACTAAGTATGTTCCTCCTGAGAACACATTTTGAAAACCACTGATGCAGTGTTTCTACTAAGTGTACAGAGTCCCACCTTGGCCTAGTCCAGCCTTACTCTACCTCATTCAGCACATTATGATTGCATTGCTCTGATAAATTGTGTGTTGAACAGCTATTCCTGTTGGTTACGGTGAGACTAACCACATATTAGAAATAATGCTGATCTTTTAATATAATAAGTCTTAAGCACTGGGACACTAATTTGAAGATGGTATTTAGTATAAATGCCAATTTACTCTAGTTTTACAAATGGAGGAGCTGTGGGTTTTATTTTTTAGTATATGACATCTGCCTTATGAAAAAGTTTAGATTATAATAATGAAAAGTCTGAGCTTTGGGGATAAACTTCCTGGCTTCCCTTTTTGCTTAGAACCTATATTTTGCCATAGCTAGTTGGATCCTTGTGTAGTGTGCACTCACTGTAACTGTGTTAAGTGGTAGGTAATATTTAACATGTGAGCTGAAAGCATTAATAAGAGTAATTATACCTGTGTACATGTATTAAAGTTAATGCCTAATAGTAGTTAAAAGTATGTGTTCAGTGTAAGTCAAACTCAAGGAATCTCATCATATAAAGTTTACCACAACAATAAAGAAAATTATAATTATGGATTTGAAGATGAATTTGATAATTCCTATAAAAATCATCACTTGGACAGGAATCAAATTTGAGAATAAACACACTCAGATCAATTAGCAAATCATTTTTTGTCATTATTTTGGTAAATTAACTTTCTCACAAGCACTTACATGCAGCTATTTCAAAGTACTGATCTCACTAGGATCATCTCTTTGGTTTGCAAATAATTATGTTGACGCTAAAAAAATTCTTCCATTTAAGTTTCAAAGGCTGTTAGTCTGCTAACCAATAGGGGACACTGCTTACTCGGTGCATCGGCTATGTTTGTACTTGGAAGCCAGCTGGTATGCATCGCTTGTATGTTAGATCCCCTCTCACCTCAGGGGATCCATAGATCTCTTGAAATTATGTGTTAAATAGCACATTTAGGCTCTGTGCATGTTTTAGGCATGTTGTTGTATGCCTTTCACTCTGGGAATTAGGACAGATCAAGTAAGGAGCCAGAAGAACGCTTCCGGGACAGTTCATGGAAAGACTCTTGCTCAAAATGTGAGCAAGGGTTATTTTTGTGGTTGATTTCAACGTGCTAGCAAGTCAGTTGTGGTAGTAGGGTGTCCAAGTTGTCCCTCAGTTGTTCTCACTCCCTGTTATTTATTCTCTTGTGAACTAATGACCCCGGACATTGAATAAAGGCTGACCAGTGTATTTGGTAGTATACAAAAGGGTAGATGTGTGACCTTATGGATAGGTCATAAAAGCCACTCTTAGATCATCCAAACCAGAGAAAGCCAGCTGCCACATTGTGCGACGCTCAGGCAGTTCCGCGGTGAGGCCCACACTTTGAGCGGCTGCCGGCCTCTGTCAGCACATGCTTGCTAGCTTACAAGGGAGCCATGTTGATTCAGGTTTTCCTTTAACCTGAATCAAGCCTGCAGATGACTGCAAACTCAAGGGACATCTTAACACATGGGGGGAGAGACTCTGAGCTAGAAATGCGCAGGCATGCTGTTCCCAAGTTCCTATCCACAGACACTGTGTGGATAATGTGCCCCTTTGTTGTTCAAACCCCTAAGCTTTGTGTTAATTTATTTTTATAGGAATAGATAATTTTATAGGCTGTGTATTTGCTGCCTCCTTTTAATCTTGAAGAGTTACTTAAGTGAAGTTAATCAAGAATAAGTAAGTTTCATGTGGATTTGCCACATAATTTTGCCTATGGATAAGAGATAAATGAAAATAAATTCTGGAGGTGAATTTTTGGATCAATTATGTTTGCCAGAGGCATAAAATCTAGACACAGATGGTAACTAAAAACTGGAAAATATAAACACATATTCCTTTAGAGAAAACTTTATTTTTTTTTAAATTTATTTATTTATTACAGTGTCTCACTACACATCACGGACTCGGGGGGAGGATGTCAGCTCAGCCCGCCCTGGGGGAGGGGCTGGCATGGCATGTGGTGCTGGGGATTGAACCGCGGTCCTTGAGAGCTTGCCTAAGCAGGTGCTTTAGACTGCTGAGCTATCTTGCAAGCAGCCCCAGAGAAAACTTTAAAAGAATGATTGTTTAGAGCAATTAGCTTAAGGACTGTCTCTTTTTTTTTTTTTTAGAAGAATTGGGGATTGAACTCAGGCCCTTGCACTTGCTAGGGGAACACTTATTCCACTGAGCCATCTCGCTGGCCCTTAAAGACTATGTTTTTTGAGACCTTCATAAATGGTTTTCTCCTTCATTCCAGAAGCCCCATCAGGACTGGCTTTAGTCAGTGGATGTGGGTTGGGTCTGATGTCATTTGGAATCAACCTATGCCCAAGATAGTTTAGAGGAAGCCAGATCTAAGATCCACCCTATAGTTACCCTAGGAACAGCCTTCCTGGAATGAACAGGGATCAGACCAAGCTCCCATCCTTAGCTTTGGGACCTTAGCTTTGGCCCCATGGTAAGTCTGTGTCATGACATTCTTCATGTAATGATATCTCCAACATAAGCACTGTGAAATTTCGTATCTCTTATAAAACTGATGTTGTAAGAACCTGATATAACAGAAAGAAAAGCTAAAATGAAAATACAGGTTTTGTCCAATTGTCATTTGTATCTAGTAAAAAGATTATACAAACTAAATAGGATAATATAATAAAACTATAACTGAGGAATAGCTAAAGCAGAGTTGGGCATAGAGAAAAGTGATTTATTTTGCACAGCAGAATTGAAAAGGGTTCAGGGAAGCTTTTTCTGCCATTATGTAAAAGTTTTATGGCATTTCCATCAGTGTTTTATTATAGTTTCATAACGAAATTTTTTATGTATTCTATCTATAGAAGGTAAGCAAAATTTTTTAACTCCAAACAAGAACATATGGGAAATAAATATGAATATAATTTTGGAGACACAAGCAGAATGTTTGAAATCTGGAACTCTCCCAGATGCTCTGGTTCTTTATGTTTTCTGTCCGGTGCATCTATAATGAATATTCTTATTTGTTATTCTTGTACAAACATAGTTGCTTTCTTCAAAAGTACCACTATTATAAATTGATTACCAATAGAAATCACAGAATATTATCAGCCCATAACTATATTCCTTAGAGGTGTGTCCATGCTCATTAGGTATTTATATTTAAAACAAATGACATCCATTAAAAAAAAACACACATATCTTTTCATTAGCTGAGGTATCTGGCCAGCCCATTTATGTGTCTTTCTACTTAAGAGACACTTCACTTACATTTTTATTTATGAACACTGACTTCATGGCTAGCCTCATGATTGCTCATGTTTAGTTGAAGCTTATCAAACTCATAAAGCACATCATAACCTTTTTGAGAATGTAAACACTATACAATTCATCAGAACTATACTCATGGGCCATTTTAAACAGTGAAATAACCAACAAAAAGCACAAAAATGGGAAATGTGTGGTACTAAAAAACTATGAAATGGACTCTCATTTACATTATGAAAGCTCAAACAAGAAGTTGGGGAGTCACCTTGTTCAGCCTCAGCTGGGAATATGAACATTTAGTGATTCAAATTACTGCTTTTCATGTGTCCACAAATGACCATAAAACTATTTAATAGTTGACTTGAGTGTTAAAATACAGTTTAGCAAATAGAAAACTTTGCAAATACAGAATCTTCTAGAATTGAGAATCAAGTATATTTGCTACTCTTATACCATAGGGCAGAACATGTGTATAGTTGATACAAAAGGACATGGTGATTCTGTTATTATTTAGTATGTTTTTACCCTATCCATGGGTAAGAGTATAGAACATTGATTTGGATAAAAAATAGGCCAGTACTTAAAATGTCTTACTCACTGGGCTTCAAATATCATAAGCATTTTAGGGAAACTGGAAAGTCTAATGGAAGTACTTATCTAACTTTTAAAATATACATTAACGTAGAGATAACTTCAGGATAAAGAGCCTTGATTGGCAAAAACAATAAGCCCATTGTTTGTTTCCTTGAGGTGGGTAAGGGCTTGTTGTGACCTGACTGTTTCTGTGTGTATTTGAAAATGCCTGGAGGACCATTTTTAAACTAAATGTTCATTCATCATTTAGCCCTGAGAGCATTTTTCACTCTTGCCTGTGGTTTATAAATATTATAAGTCACTGATTTATTTGTAGGCTCCTTTTGGCAAAGATGGGATTTTTTTTTCCAGATAAATATTTTTGGTTTTGCTTTTATAGTTTACAAAATACTTTGCAGATGTTCTCGGTAGTGCTAACTTTATTAAGGAGATACATACACAAATACGTTCAGCTAGTGAGGCAAAATTACCAGGTGGCAGAAGTGTTCTCATAAGAATCCAGCCTTGAAGGGAGGGATGGCATTCAGTTACCAGCTGCCCTTCTTTCTACCTCTTTTTGGAAGGACACACCCATCTCAGCCCACATTTCTCTGATTCCTCCACTGGGAAAGGGCATGCTGATTTGACTGGCAAGAACCTTCACACCTTCTTTCTGTTTTATTTATTTATTTATTTATTTATTTATTTATTTATTTATTTTGTCTTTTTGAGACAGGGTCTCACTATGCAGTTCAGGCTGGCCTCGAGCTCACTTTGCAGCTCAGGCTGGTCTCGAACTCACAACAATCCTCCTGCCTCAGCCTCCCGAGTGCTGGGATTACAGGCATGCGCCACCATGCCCGGCTTCCTTCTTTCTGTTTTAATTTCCATGCTCGTATTGATTTTTGATTACCCTCCTCTTACCCATTTATTTAAATCATAACCTGTGGGGTTTTGTTAGGATGAGGTGAAACGAACATCTTAATAGACACAGGAGTGAAATTTAACTTCCTCCATTTGTTAAATATCAGCCATGCAGCAAGCTCTGCATTTTCCAGTTTCTTTCATTTCTCTTTTGTGGTACAAATCCTATGGAAGGCTTTTTTATAAGGGTGGATGGAAGGCTGGTCCAGGTAGGCACAAAAACAGAAACAGATTTTGCTTTTGGGACTCACCCACAGTACTCTGAATGTTTTTCTTTCCAGAGCTGGGATCTCAATCTCTAAAGAGTCCCATAGCTCCATTGCAAAGTTGCCTTCTGCTATGAGACTGTGGGCTCCGGCCTGTCCTACCTCCGTGCCCCACTGAAATGCCCTTCAATACCTCACTGCAGATATCTTTCTTTCTTTTAAATTTTGTTTTTGATTAATGTATTTTAATTATTCATGCTAATGGAATTCAGCAAGACAGTTCAAAAACTTTCCTTTATACTAGGGGGTTTATCACCAATGAAAACTAAATGCCATATTCTCCTGGGACTTCTGCCTTTTAACTAAAGAAGTTATGAAAATAAAGTATCAGTGCAAGAAAACAAGGTTCATCTTTTCTAGTGGGTAGCTAGAACCACCAGAAAAGCTACATCATAGGAGAACTTCTTAGAGAAAAAGGGCCACTCTTGTGTCTCCTAAATCATGTTAAATAAGTGGTCATCTATTCTATGTTAATTAGGCTCTGAAAAAGGCACCAACCAGTTGCTTCAGTTCAGGAAATCCTGACAAATACAAATGTTTGGTTGAAACTTGTGAGCAAGGTTCGGACACAGATACACTTCTAAGACACAAAATAGTGTCAACAGCTCCCTAGATTGCCTAAAGTCACTATAATGTTGCCAGAAAGGCAATATTAAGATCTCTTTGTTTCATCAATTGCTTGGTGTAACTCTTTTTAATTTGTTATTTATTTGTTCTTGTTAATTTGTTATTTGTTCTTGATTTTGGTTGGGTTGGGTTTGATTTTGATATGTTCTGTTCTATTTTATTTGTGCTAAGGGTTGAAACAAAAGTCTTTGAACTATGCCATATCCTCTGCCCCCTTCTTAAATTTTTGAGACAGAGCCTCTCTAAGTAGCTACTGTGAGCTATGCAGGCAGGATTCACAGTTACAGTCCTCTTGTCACAGCCTTTCAGAGTGCAGGAGTTAGGAATATGTGTCAAGATGTTCAGCAAGAGTAGCTCAGGCTCAATTCAGATTTAAAGAGAACCCTCTTGGCATGCAGCATATGCCTGAAGCCCCTCTAAGGGCGGCTTTCCAATCTTTTCATTAAGATGGAATAAATTAAGCGGCAGGCAGGGTTCAGAGCCTTCCCCACTCTGTCGGTCCAACTGAGTTCCTTCATCTCCCCCTCTTTTCAGGAGAGGGAGAGCAATTGCTGAAGGTACAAAAGACAGCTTGCAGCAAAAACCAAAGAGCTGCTCCTTTCAAGGAGCTGCCCTGGAAGGAGTAAATGATAAGCATGGGATTCTCAGCCTTGAAGAGAAGTCTGGGACTCCAGAGTGGGTGACAAGTGAATTGAACAGAAGTTGCTGTGTTCCAAGTTCTTAGGCTTTTGAGAATATTTGAAAAAAGCAAGAACAAAATCCCCAGTCCCCGCGTGGGACCCCTATGCCACTGAGTGGCATGCTACTTTGCAGCTAGACAGGTGAGGGTCAGCTGTATGTACTTTTTCATCTTTTACAGTGTGTTCAGTTTACAAGAAATTTTCTTCCAGCTGTATGCTCTACTTTTTACAAAAATGAAAACCAGGACATTTTAAAGCCAAATTGATACTTCTAATTTTACCACTGAGCATTGCTGTGGACTATAAGAAACCTAACCTCTGTTTCAAATAAAAAAAAAACAAAACATTAATTCCTTCAACAAACACATATCAGTTGTTTCCTATAGTTCAGGCCCTGTAGGAGAATGAGCATAGATAAGACTTTACTTAATGTAACAAAAACATAGATGGCTACAGAGGCAATTGGCCATCTTGGCACGCTTCCTATGGTGGTATTTGGGCTGCAGCAAGAAATTGGAGGAATACTCAGGGTTCGGCTTGGTTTGCGAGTATGACAATACCCCCTGAGCAACATGTTGAAAGAAATGCTGTAACTCTTTATGTAAATATAGTTTATAAATAGATCATGAAATAATGCATTTCTTTAAAGAATACTTATAATAGAGCTTTTTAATTATGGTTAACTTCACTTGATCAGGAAAAAAAATGCATTTTCCTTTGAATCTTAAAAAAAATTCTTCCCTCTGCTGAGATTAATGGGGATTTCCTCTGACATTTGGCAGATGATTTACAAAAAATGAGTTACACGCTCAGATGTGAACTCTTCCTACTCCACCCTAACTCTGACTCAATTCCAGCAAATTTCATTCTTCCTTTCCAAAGAAGCATGATATTTTTTCTGGTTGGGACACAGGCCTGAGTTTCTGTTTGTTCAGTTCTGTGTCTTGAGGTCTGAATTCCTCAAGAATAGAATTCCTCTTTTTCTCAAATACGCACTTTTGGAACAAGATGCTCTGAGTATAGCACTTATTATTTATGTTTCTGATTGATGGAGAATGTTTTCAAGTTTATAATAAAATCCAGAGTCAAGAACTTGCTTCTGGCCATGTTTACCTAGTCCTTGGCTCTTGCTCTCTCTGCAGGAGTAAGAGGGATGCTTAGCATGGGGCTGCATTGCTGGGCAGGGCCCAGGGTTCCAAATCTGGCAATGTGATATTCAGCTTAAGGTCACAAACCCTTCCTTGGCCTCATTATCTTAGTTTTCAAATGAAGATCTTGGTCCATAATTTCCAAACTCCTCCCTGTTTTAGAAATCCAGGATGGTTTCCTCCACATGTAAGATTATTTTAGCAGTTGACACGTAGTTCATCGCAGGCCACGTGTGTACTCTCTTGGCTCTCACTCTGCTCTCTCACATTTGCTTTATGGATATATCCCTTAGATCATGTCTGTGCCTCCCCACCCTTTGTATCAAGCACTAGATCCTTGTAAGATGAAGCAACAGTGGCCCTACTGGTGAAGTAAGATGGATTACTTCTCCCATGGGCTTGTAAAAGTTCAGTGATTCCCTCAGGCTTTGAGTCTCCAGAAGAAACTCGATTGAAAGAAAAACCTGTATTTCTTTCATATCTGAAATAGAACATTCAGGATTTATTTTTCTTAACAGCATTCTAGGACTGAAAGCTGTATACTACACAAATCGCATAAGTGACTAACACAAGTCATTTTTGGGCTCCAGGCCACAGATGCCAGATTTTGTATTAGGAACCTCCCCCACCACCACACACACACACAGACACCAAGCTCACCCATCACTGCCTAGCCTGTGTTACCTGGCTTCACAGGACCTGCATTGATGTCAGTTCCAATTCATAGGTAGACTAACCCTAATTATTTTAGTCTAGCAATGAGTTGTTGCTCAACTAAAAGCAATGGTTAAGAGTTTTTCATGTTCACAAATGCACACATGAAATGTGAGTAGATTAGGCTGAATTTAGCCTGACGGTTAATCAACTGTACATTAAGATTTTACAATTTATAAAATATTCATTGAGGTATTTCTTCTCCTAATCTAATTAAGTAAAACTTCATTGTCAAACTAATTTCAGTCATCCTACCATTCAACTGTGTTTGAACTGACTAAAATCAGCAAAACACTGAGATTGATAAATAACTATAGAATTGGAACTATTGTCAATTCATAGTTTAAATGTTCCTTTGTGATATTGGTGTTTCAAAAGTTTGAGAGACCCAATATGTCTGAGAAATACCTTGAACCGTGGTTATTTGACTAGGTTAATTTTTTTTTAATATTTTAGAGAAGGGTGTTCAGGTCTCACTACTAGATCGAACTCACAGTTATCTGCCTGTTTAAAGCCTCCCAAGAGCTGGAACTACAAGTGTGCGACACCATGCCCAGTCTCAATTGCCGTCTCCATGCACTGAGGGCAGGTTATTTAATCCACTAAACTATTTGGCCAGCCCTAGTATGATTTTCAAAGCTCACAAGTTCTAGACTTTTATAATCCACTGGACATAAAACATTAAATACCTTTTTTAAATTTAATTTTATTTTACTGAAGAGCAAATACCAATGAGACAGTTTCAAATCACACTAGCAGGACAGATTCAATAATTAATAGATTGCATATTGTTTTGTAGTGGTTTTTTGTTGCACAAGGTACATGCATGATATTCTACTTACAAACAGTATTAGAGCAGATGTCTCTAATCAATAAATTAAGAGAATGTAGCTGTACCCCTAATATTTAAAGCTAAATTATAATACAGTTTCAATAGTTAATACTTTCTACCTTGTTATCTTCCTAGTGGTTGTCCATAGTATGAGAAGTTGACAGCATATCCTGTCCAAACACTATTAGTGCAAATCTTGCTTCTCATAGAATTATGCAGAAGAACTGCATATTTACCCTAACTGTACTGTTTATACAAACACAGAATGGTTCTTCCAGCATATCCACTTTTTTTTTGTTTAGTCCTGTCAAAGATGGGCATTCCATTGTCATTCAATTGTTATAGGTGCCTGAACTCAGCAGAACAGTCAAACACAGCCCAGCAGACCACAATAATAGTGGGTTATCCTAAGATGTTGTTGGCTAGAACCATTTACAGCTCAGCTTATTATTATGGCCTTATTTTATATACCTCATTTTTATGCTTTTCTGCTGGATGATTAAGACCAAGATAAAGCAAGATAACAAAAAATGTAGCTTTTGTATCTGATGAGGTCAGTCAAGACCCCTCAGGATTTATCCTATGCAGATCCTTTGGCAGTGTCAGTCATGTAGATGAGTCACAGCCATTGCTTGACTGTTTTCTCTCTGTGAGAGGCTGAGAGAAAGTTCTCTTTCAATGTGACTCTCCTTAGGCACATGATAGAACATTGATCACATTCTTCTGTGGCTCCATAATATCCTTCATCAGAAAATTTGGGGCATAACTGAGTTTCATGATGTTATAGTACAGGTTCTTCTATGTCCTGAGTCATCATTGACCTTGAAAGAATAGGGCCAAAATATTGAATGACCCTTCCATTTCTCCAATTTTTCATGTGTGGATTTAGGTTGTTAACCATCCAGAAGAGAAGCTGATTAGTGCCATGCAAAATATGCAGTTCATTTTACCCTATCTGACTAAATTCTTTTTAGTTGTTGTTACACATTTCTATTTGTATTTCTTCTTTTGATTTCTTATACTAGGGAGACTATACAATATTTGCACATGTGAGTCTGGTTTACTTTACTTACAAGTATATGTTCAAGTGGCATCCACTTCAATATAAGTGCTTCAAGTTTATCACTATTTATAACTGAATAATATACCATCATACAAAAATATCACATCTTTTTTAACCATTCCTCATGTGATGGACATCTTGGTTGTTTCCAAGATTTTGCTATTACACATTGTGCTACTATAAGCATAGGTACACATATATCACTATGTTATAATGTTTTCGGTTCCTCTGGGAAAATTCCCAGTAAGGGGATAGCTGGTTTAAATGGGATTTCCAGTCTTACTCTTTTGAGGAGTTTCCACACTGATCTCCACAATGGTTACACCAGTGTACATTCCCACCAGCAGTGGAGAAGTGTTCCCCTTTCCCCACAACCTCTCCAACATTTGTTGTTGGTTGATTTCCTTATGATAGCCATTCTTTCTTGAGGGAGATGGTATCTCAGTGTTGTTTTTATTTGCATTTATGATGGCTAGCAATGTGGAGCATTTTTTCATATACTTATTCACTTCTTTAATTTCATCCTCTGAGAAGCGTATATTCATCTCAGATGTCCATTTCTGGATTGGGTCATTAAATGTGAGGGCCCTAATATATCTTAGTTCTTTATATATTCTACACAGCAGACCTTTTTCTGATTGCTTATTAGCTAGGAGATTTTGGAGATTTGTGGGCTGTCTTTTCACTTTGTTGACAATTTCTTTTGACGTGCAGAAACTCCTCAAGAAGTGTTGATCCCAGTTGCTGATTCTTTCAAGTGTTTCACGCGTGAATATATGTTTGTTCATAAACTCTTTACCTATCTCTATGTCTTCAGGAGTTCCTCCTACTTTCTCTTCCAGAAGATTGAGTGTTTCTGTTTTAATGTTTAGATCTTTAATCCATTTTGACTTTAGCTTAGTGCATGGTAATAGGCCTGGGTCAAGTTTTAGTTTTTGGCACGTAGAGAGCCAGGTTTTCCAGCACCATTTGTTAAAGAGGCTATCTTTCTTCCAGTGAGCCCTTTTGTTTGGCCCTTTTGTCGATGATCAGGTGGATGAGTGTGTTCGCAGTGGCCTCTGCCTCTTCTAATCTATTCTGCTGATCCTCATATCTATTTCATTGCCAATCCCATGTTGATTTTATCACAGTGGCTTTGTAGTATAATTTCAAGTCAGGAATTGTGATGCCTCCTGCCTTGTCTTTATTGGCCAGGATTTCCTTTGCTATTCTAGGTCTTTTCTGGTTCCAAATAAATTTTAGGAATGATTTCTCTATGTCTGGGAGGTATGTTGGTGGCAGTTTGATAGGGATTGCATTAAATGTGTAAAACAATTTTGGGAGTATGGCCATCTTCACGATGTTGCCTCTTCCTATCCAGGAGCATAGAATATCTTTCCATATTCTGAGATCCTCTATGATCTCTTTCCTTAGGGTGTGGTAATTTTCTATGAAAAGATCAATGACTTCGTTGGTTAAGTGAACCCCAAGGTATTTCATTTTCCGTGGTGCTATTGTAAAAGGTATTATTTCTATAGTTTCCCTCTCAGTGTGTTTGTTATCTGTGTAGAGGAATACTATTGACTTCTGAGTATTGACTTTGTATCCTGCTATGCTACTGAATTTCTGTATCAGTTCTAGTAGTTTCTTGGTGGAATTTTTGGTGTCTTCAAAGTAAAGGATGATGTCATCTGCAAATAGTGATAATTTAACTTCTTCTTTACCTATTCTTATTCCTTTTATTTTTCCCTCTTTTCTAATGGCTGTTGCTAATGATTCCAAAACTATAGTGAATAAAAGGGGTGGTAGAAGACATCCTTGTCTTGCAGCAGATGTAAAATATTTCAGTTTTTCCCCATTTAGGATTATATTAGCTTTTGGGTTGTCATAGATGGCTTTTATCAATTT
>PVKA01020889.1:0-39552 GCA_004027165.1 Ctenomys sociabilis | reverse complement strand
CCCTGGTTCCACCAAGTAAAAAAAGAAAAAGAAAACACAAAAATAAAAGCAGTAATAAAACAGAACATTGACATAATAGAAAAATCTAACAAATCAAAAGCTGATCTGGGTAAGAAGAGAGCTTAAAAAAAATCAGCATAAGGGCCAGGTGTGGTGGTGCACACCCATAATCCCAGCACTTAGAAGGCTGAGGCAGGAGGATCATTGCCAGCTCAAGAACAGCCTGAGCTGCAAAGTGATATCAAGGCCAGTCAGAACTGCTTAGAGAGACCGTGCCTCAAAAAGATAAATAAATAAACTAATGATATCAAAACATAAGTGCTCAGGGCTGGGGAGATAGCTCAGTGGAATAAGTGCTTGCCTGGCAAGTGCAAGGTCCTGAGTTCATCCCTGGTACCGCAGGGGGAAAAAAAAATCAAACCATAAGTGCTCAGGGCTGTACATACATAAAATGAAAAAGATCTGACTATGAAAACAGAAGTTTTCATTACAGATGAGAGTTTTGAACCCTGGACTTGGGAGCGGTGAGCCGGCAACTTTCCAAGGCACAGAAGGGGTCGGCATCTACCCAGCCGAGTAACTCTGGTTCCAGCATCATTGTCTTCTTTCCCTTCCCCTGGAAGCATCTAGTGCTTAGGAAATGCGGTTCTATGAATAAACAACCTCCTAGTCTTAGCTCTGCAATATGTCTTTTGACTGTCCACGGAATTTAAAGTATAAAATTTTCTGTACCCCTGAACCATCACCGTGGATTTGTCCAGCTCCATGCTGCAGTGTGTTGCGGTATTCCTAAAGACACGCGTTAGAAGCTCCCAACCTTTTCTCCAGTTCGTCTGAACTGCCTGAATATAGAGAGCTGAAACTATGGTGCCTGTGAATGGGAGGCTGAAACTCGCGCCTACCAGTGGCTGCCCAGGTTCCTGCGGCACAGCACTAGGCTGGAGCCCGTCCGTTTCCGGCTCTGAGCCCTTTGCTGACAAGGGCTCTCTAGGCCAGGCTTGCTTTCAACTTGCCCAGGCTGGGCTTGAATTTGCAATCGCCCGGTCTCTGTCCCCCGAGCGCTGGGACGGCAGGCGTACGGCCCCTCTTTCCAGGATCACCCTCGCCCTGGGCCACCGAGGAGCCAGGAGAAGGCCCTACACGCGCGAGGAGGGTCCGGGCAGAGCCGAGCCGCAGCTCGCGCAGCAGGCCGCCCTTTGGCTGCCTCCGTCCACACGAAAGAAGGCTTTATGGGCAGAAACGTGCAAGGAAGGTGACTCTGCGGCAGCTCCCTCAATTCTCTCCAGTTTCAAAAAAAAAAAAAAAAAAAAAATCTGTTCCAAAGAGTCTTCCAAGCCCTTTGATCTACTGGCGAACCCCTGCGGGAGTTCCCTCGTTACCCAGCTAGGGAGGAGGCGAAGACGCGCGGCGCGATCCTCCAAGCGCGCTCCTCCGCGTGGTTATCCTTGCGGCCGCTAGATGGCACCCTCGTCCAGGTCCTGCGCACGCTGTACTGGGCCTAAGGGACCCGCCGGAGGCTGCCCCCGGGCCCATCCCAGGGCCCCCCAGGGCGTTCATTCCATTTTAAAAATCAGTGCAGCTCAGGAGAATAAGCGCAGGGTCCTGAGTTCAATCCCCAGTACCACCCCTCACCCCCCCCCAAAAAAAATCAGTGTGTTTTTTATAATACATAATAGGTACGTTTATTTTGGGATATATATTCTTTTTTTTTTTTTTTTTTTTTTTTTTTTTGGTGGAACTGGGGATTGAACTCAGGCCCTTGTGCTTTCCAGGGAAGCACTTAGTCTACTGAGCCATCTCCCCAGCCCCTATTTTGGGATATATATTCTTGATCGTTTCCGCTCCAGCATTCCCTCTCCTTACTCTTCTCTAAAAGGTCTGCCTCCTTTTTCTACAATCTCTCCCTTACTTTGCTTTTCGTTAATTCATATTTGGGATTTCTCATATAAAAGGAACTATGAGATAGTTTTCTGAGTCTGGCTTATTTCCCCTAACATTATAATCTCAAGATCTAGCCGTGTCCCCACAAACGATGTGACCCCCTCATCTGACTCCTGCTGTTGGCAGATGTTTAATTAATTTACTTATTTTGCGGCACCACGGATCGAATTTGGGTCCTTGCTCTTGCCAGGCAGAAGCATATGCCGCTGAGCTATCTCCCTGGCCCCTACAAATGTTTAAGCCCAGAAAACAGGACAAGCCTTGAGAATCCTCCTACTGATAGCCATCTGGGAGATGCTGGGAAGTCTTATTGATAATCTGGTAGGTGTGACTTTAAGGGCTGTCATCGAGGAAACAGAGCTATTACATTTTTTTTTAATCAAGGCATAACTTACATAATTTAAAGCTATAACTTTTTTTAGATTGTCTTGTTATGTAGTTCATGCTGACTTTCTTTTTTCGTATCTTTAGTACAGGGTCTACAGGGTCTCACTATGTAGATCAGACTCGTAGTAATCCACCAGCCTCCCAAGATCTGGAATTACAGGCACTCATTCTCAACTGGCGTCTCAGTGTGGCCTGGAGGTGGGGCTGTCAGGAGTTTTTGCTTTTTTTGAAACAGGGACTCGCTGTGTATTTCTGGCTGGCTTCAAACTCATGGCTATCCTTTTGCCTCAGCCACCTGGGTGCTGGGATTATAAATGTGCCACCAGGTCTATTTGGATTCAGTATGTAGCCAGATGGCCTTAAATTTATAGCAATCCTCCTGCCTCAGCCTCCCCAGTGCTGTGATTATAGACAAGCACCACCATGCCTGGCAAAAGTCACAGACTTTTTGCAGTAGTGGGGGTACTCTACCAGTAAGTTATACCCCCAGCCCTATTTATTTTAAGAGAGTTTTGCTAAGTTTCCCAGACTAGCTTTGAGCTTGTGACCCTCCTGCTTCAGCTTGCCAAGCAGCTGAGATTAGAGGTTGTACCATCACAGCTGGTTCAGTTAGGTGAGATCTAATAAATATAAACAGCAGGCCAATAGCAACCCAATTAAGATTGCTCACACCAATCTGATCTCTTGCCCACCTTCAGCGTCGGTCCCTGTGACCAAGAGACTCAAGGCCCTCGTGAGAGCAGGGGTGCAGTACATGGCTACCTATGTCTCTAACTTACAGCTCTGCTTTGCATTTATCAGTAAAACCAAGCATTTATTTATTTATTTAGAATTTTTAATTTTTATTTATTTATTACAGTGTCTCGGACTCTTTTTTGTGGGGGGGAGGGGATCAGCTCAGCCCGCCCTAGGGGAGGGGCTGGCATGGCATGTGGTGCTGGGGATCGAACCACGGTCCCTGAGAGCTTGCCTAAGCTTGCCAAAGCAGGAGCTATCTTGCCAGCCCATTATTTTTTTAAAAAATGACATTTTAAAAGAAGCAACCAATCGTTACATAATTTTTTTCCACACGTATTTTGCATTTGTAAATGCAAAAAATTCTCCTCAGGATGTCTTTTCATTGTCCTGTGATGTGATTCTGGTGGGCCTTTTGGTTTGTTTGTTGCTGGGGACGGAGCCCAGGGCCTTGTGCGTGCAGCACAAGTGCAAGCTTCCTTGCCCTGTGCGGCTCTTGGACTACATAGTTATGCTGCAGCCCAAGAAATGATCGCAATTGTTCGATACAACCCATTATTTGCTTTGAGAGTCATTGCTGCTGAAGAGCTCATCTACTTGTTCTTCAGCCTAGGCATTGGATTCATTTGTGAGCTTGTTCCAGCTGTACATGACCAAAGAAATGTACTCTTTATCAAAGAGACAGTGTTTAATGGAAACCATCCACATGCCTGTAATCCCAGAACTCGAGAGGCTGAGGCAGGAGGATCGCTGTGAGTTTGAGGCCAGCCTGGGCTACAAAATAAGTTCAAGGCCAGCCTGAACTGCAGATCTTAAAACAAACAACTAAAACAGACCAAAAGAATGTAAACCATCCACAAAAAGGTAGGACACATTGCAGAAATGGCATAGCTCAGGGACAGATGCAGAGGCCTCACCTCTGCCAAGTGACAGAATGTTAGCAAAATTCCAGAAATTCTGTTTTCTCTATAAACATTATCTTAACTTTTATTTTTTGTATTTTAGGGAAGGGTCTACAGGGTGTTCAGAGTCGCACTACTAGATTGGACTCGAGTGATCTGCCTGTTTACAGCCTCCCAAGAGCTGCGATTACTACAGGAGTGTGCCACCATGCCAGGTCTCAATTGCCTCTCAGTGTGCTCTGGGGCAGGGCTGGCAGGGCAGGCCCAGGGGATCGAACCCCATGTCCTGCACCTGCTTGCAGGCACTTTAATCCACTGAGCTATTTGGCCCTTATCTTGACTTTTTAGAAACACAAATAAATTTGTGTTTGTCTTATGAAGGTTGCCTGGAGTTGTACAGCAGCTCCTGCTTTGTGCTGACCTGTCATTCAGTGTTTTTTTTTTGTCAGAAAGATGCTCACGCTGTTATACGTACTTGTAGTTTGATATTTCTCCTGCTGAATAGTTTTTATTTCACTGTTGATGAACATATTGATTATTTCCAGTTATTGGCTATTACAAATAACACTGATATAAAGATTTTGCTTCTTTTTTTTTTTTTTTTTTTTCTGTCTTTTTGAGACAGGGTCTCACTATGCAGTTCAGGCTGGCCTTAAGCTCACTTTGTAGCTCAGGCTGGTCTGGAACTCACAACAATCCTCCTGCCTCAGCTTCCCGAGTGCTAGGATCACAGGCATGTGCCACCACGCCCGGCTTGTACTCACTTTTTATCCCAGGCTGGCCTCGAACTCAATCCTCCTGCCTCAGCCTCCCATGTGCTGGGATTACAGATGAAAGCCACCACAACTGGCTACCAACTTTTTAAAGCAATATCTTTTGAAGAACATTACATACTTCTAGGTCATAGTTTACACATTTTTTCAGCTTAAGTTGCTGCTGCAAGTCTGTTTCCTAGTTTGGTTGTACCACTTCTTACTCCTACCAGCGGTGTGTGTGAGTAGTTACTCCAGTTTCACATTTGATGTGACTTGACTTTTTTATTTTATTTTTTAAGTTTTTAATAAAAAAAACCTTTTTATTTATTTATTTGGTACAGGGTCTCACTATACAGCTCAGACTCACAGTGATCCTCCTGTTTCAGCCTACCCAGTGCTGGGATTACAGACATGTACCACCACACCTGGTTTCAGTACATCCTTCTTGCTCCTGATCACATGTGATGCCCAGAAGGACATGATGGCAGGGCACCTGGGCAGGGGCACGGCTAACCCGGGTCACTGGGTAAGAGCTGTCTGCACTGTGAAGTTATTACAATTATTATTATGTTAGTTAATCAATATATAATGGGGTAATATGTGCACATACCGCTTTTAATCACGCTTTTGCTCTGTAGCTGTTCTGTTTTGCTTTTTCGGTTTGTGGTGTTGGGGATGAAACCAGTCCTCGCACATGCTAGGCATGGGCTCCCCACTGAGCCACATCTACACCCCGGGCTTTCTCTTCTATTCTTTTGAAGGTTTTTGATCAGAGCAGAAGAAACTCTTTAGGTTTCCTATGTGGTTAGTAACTTCCAGTCTGAGAAATGTTCATCTACTGTGAAGTCATGAAGATGTGTCTTCCCAGGAACCAGGGGCGCTCTTTCCAACGCACGCCTCCCCGCCTGCTGCCGATTTCACACTGAGAGCGTAGGGGTCGGCGGGCGCTGGAGAGGCTTTCCCCTGTGTCCCCTTGTCTGCTTAAAGGTGACGCCCGCCGAAGGAGGAGAACAATTGGGCTGGGGAGATGGCTCAGTGGAATAAGCTCTTCCCTGGCAAGCTCAAGGGCCTGAGTTCAATCCCCAGTTCCACCAAAAAAAAGAAAAAGAAAAAAAAAAAGGAGGAGAACAATTTTCTCAAGTCCCTCTGCTAAGTTGTCATTAACTAACTAGAGCCGGAAGCAAGACCGATGCCTGTCAGCTAATGTCTGGACAGACGTGAGTCACTCGCTGTTGTCTTCTACGGGAGTGCTGCTGAGTATTTCAAAGAGAATAATTTACAACCCTTTCTTCCACGGGCTCAGCGGACTTTGTTTCTCCAAGCCTGTTTTCTGTGTAGTGGTCTCGCACAACTTCCATGTGTATACTTGATGTTTGACAATTTTCCAAATATGATTACACGAGGAAAGAACAGAATGCAGCTGCAGTTCTCAGTGGGAAGTGATCTCCCACCCCGTTCCCCAGGACACGGTTGGTAAAGTGCGGAGATATTTTTGTCATAATGCTTGCATCTATGAGTAGTCAGGGAGGCTACCGAACATCTGACAATGCCAGGACAGTCCCACAAAACAAAGGATTATCCCGCCCAAAATGCCAAAATGGTATTCCTAGCATGGCCCACCACAGAGTTTCCATAAAAATGCCACTAAGTACTATTTTTATATGTTCTTCATGGAGTTTTACATTTCACATGGCGTAGTGATCTTCGGTGACATTTCATGATACTGAAGTTAATTTTTGTTATTGCGCTGTGACTCTAACTTGGCATTTGCACAAGCTTATAATCCTACACTGGCACTGCTGTGTGCTGTGATGGCCAAGTCAACTGCACTCGCTCCAGGCGATCCCCACCTGCCCAAGTACTTATGAGAACAAATGGAACCCACACGCATTCCTGTGATCGAGGCCCATTTGCACAGCCATGCTTTCACCTGGTGAGGCTCATACGCCTGGAGCACTGCAGCAGACAAGGCCCAAGCTAGACGCCTTTGGGGAAGGGGATGCAGCTCAGTGGTGGAGCCAGGCCCTGGGTTGATTCCCTGCCCTTCCCCCAAAATACAGAAAAAGCCAGCCACAGAGGGAAAAAATGCCAACCTTGCCAGCTGCCACACTTCTGAGAGGGGTGGAGGGTGGGGTGAGAGACTTTCTCAAGGGCAATGATTTACAAATGCATTGATATTTGATTACCAAATTATGCTGAAAGATTGATATAACGCAAATGATTAACCTTCCTGTGGTCAGATAAAATTTCTCTTTAGCTGAGCTCATGGTAACCAAACAGGACTGGGTCTGGGGGGAGTATTGAGTATTACTCCTTAGATATAGGGGGAAACTAAATGCAAATGCATTTATTTACATATATTTCTTATATATATTTTCTGTAGAGGGAGTGTGGCTCAATGATCAAGTGCTTATCTAGCATGTTCCAGGCCCTGGGCTCAACTCCCCAGTACTGGCAAGGAAAGAAGATAAATATGACATATATCCTGGGGAATCTTAGACTACCCATTCACAGGCAGTGACCTGGTATCTACAGTAATCTCTGCCCTTTAGGAGCTGGTGTGAGGGGAATGGGACTGGAGGTCCTGGGCACTACTGTGTACACTTCTGGTGTGAAGTTCTGAGATCCTGGTATGTGGAAGCCAGACAAATTTGCCATACAACTTTCACAGCAGCGGTGGAGTTCCCTGACTGAAGACCACTGACCGCAGTATCTTTCTCAACAGGCTGTGCTGACTACCAGCTTGCCACCCACGAGTTGCTGTATTGTGCCTTACACTGCTTAGGAGCCCAAGCTGGAAAGGAAGCAAGCTGTGAGGCCATTTCTTCTACCTAGGAACCAGAATCCACTGGTTTTCCCTGTAGAAAACAGAGGTGCTGATCACAGAGCATAGAGTCGCCACCGCCCCTGGGCCCCAAGAGAGGTTTCCCAAAGTGACCCTGAATTCCCTTCCATTTCTGCCCATATGTGATTTAGCAGATTGGAAACAAGTTTTTTTTTTTTTCATGAGCCTTCCCTTTGCAAATTTTATATAGATATTTTATCAAGCTTAATGCATTGCTGAGACTTGTGGTGGAAATAGCCTTTCATATAAACAGGGATTAGTAGAGTCTGTGATTCTGGATGGCTTGATACACTAGCAAGAAACACAAAGAGGAGATGAACACCTTCATTCTCTCTTTCTCTCTCCTTCCTCCTTCCCACCCTCTCTTCTTTCCTTTCTCTCTCTGTTCTAGAATGTTTTATAGTTCAATGTTTTTCCTGCTTACTCATCCTTGAAAGTCAAAAGGTTTACTCATGCTTTGCATTTGTTCCAAAATAAGGTGAGCTAATTCCTTCTGGCTCCCTGCCTGTCTGTTTACTTTCGGGAATCTTCCTGTCACGTCTCAGGTTGCAGAGCTGGTTGCCTTCCAGGACCAGAAGGAGCCATCTGGCAAGGGACATCACCCCTACAAGGTTGCTTCTCAATGCTTTCCAAAGCCATTGATTAAGGGACCAATAGTTTTTTGGTCTCCAGCCTCACTTCCCTCCTGGCCAATGACCAAACTGGTAATCGTCCTGAGACTGCATCTCAGAGAAGAGACTTGTCACTCAGGGTAAAAATTCCTTTCTTTACCTGCTTTGTGCCATGTCAATGACTATTGGAAGGGGAAATTCAGAAGTCTGGACTAAAATTCCAACTTGTTTTTTTTTTTGAGACAGGGTCTCACTATGCAGTTCAGGCTGGCCTTAAGCGCACTTTGTAGCTCAGGCTAGTCTCGAACTCACAACAATCCTCCTGCCTCAGCCTCCAAGTGCTGGGATTACAGGCATGCACCACCACGCCCGGCTAAGAGGACATTCTTTTTTTTTTTTTTTTGGCGGAACTAGGGATTGAACTCAGGCCTTTGAGCTTGTCAGGGAAGCACTTATTCCACTGAGCCACCTTCCCAGCCCTAAAATTCCAACTTATGTAGAAGTATATTGGTTATCAATTGCTCTAGAAAAGGTTGTGTGGTAGGGAACAACAGTCGCTTATCATAGTTGTTGTTATTACTATAATTATTATTGATTTTCAGCACAGAAGATTGAACCCAGGGCTTCCTAAGTGCTAAGCAAGTGCTCTGTCACTGAGATGACCCCCGCCCCAACAGCCAGTTGTTATTATCTCTTATGACTCTGGTGACTGAGTAGGCTCGGCTACCTGGTCCTCCCTGAGGACCTCATCTGGTTGCCATAGGTAAGGAGCATATTGGAGTCATTTGAAGTCTTTCTCATTCTCGGGTCTGGCACTGAGCCTGGGAAAATTTAGTTTCCCAGACACCAGAGCCAGCTTTCCTATTTTCTTAATTTTTTCTTTTTGAAACAGGGTCTCACTGTGCAGTTCAGGCTGGCCTTAAGCTCACTGTGTAGCTTGCAAACTCACAACAATCTTCCTCCCTCAGCCTCCCAAGTGCTGGGATTACAGGCCTGAGCCACCACACCCGGCTGCTATTTTCTTTTCTTTTCTTTTTAAATTCAACCCATTTATTCCCCTTCTCCATATCTTCCCAAAAGAATTAAAAGGATCAGCCAGGTGCAGTGGTGCACTCTGAAATACCAGGACTGGGAAGGCTGAGGCAGGAGGATCACCATCTGTTTTTTTTTTAATTTTTATTTTATTGAAGTACAAATATCAATGAGACAGTTTTAAGATACCTTGACACGATGGATTTGGTAAATTAATACATTGCAAACTGTTTTCACAATGTTTTGGTATCATAGAAGGTGCATACATGATATTATACTTACAGACATTATTATAGCGTATGTCTCTTATCAGTAAATTAAGAGAGTATAGCTGTTTGCATATCTTATTTCTTATACCTGAATTACACCAAAGATTCAATAATTAATACTTTCTACCTTGTTATTTTCCTAGTGGCTGTCCATAGTATTAGAAGCCAACATAATATCCTGTCCAACCACCATTAGTGCAGATCTTGCCTCTCATAGAATTATGTAGAAGCACAGCGTTATCTATCCCAACTGTACTGTCCATACACACACATCGTGATTCTGCCTTTCTATACAGGCTGCTATTTTCTTATTCTAGCTTACCTTTTTCCTCTTCTTGCCTTTTGTCAGTTCAGGTGGCCCTCTGCACCATGAATTCAGCCAACGATGGATTATGTGCTACGTCATTCTACCTAGGACACCTGCCTGGTTGCACCTGTACTGAATATGGATAGATTTTTTTCCTTATCATTATTCCCTAAACAATAAAATATAATATCTATTTACATAATATTTACATTGTGTTAGGTATTGTAAATAGTCTAGAGATGTTTCATATTATAAGGGAGGATATGCATAGGCTATATACAAATACTAGGCCATTTTATAGAAGAGACTTGAGCACCCACAGATTTCACAGAGCACCTACAGCCAATTCCCCAAGGAGGGAGAAGGATAACTGGACATCCTAGAATAGTTCCTAACTTTATTATCTTCCTACTCTACTGAGTTTTTTATTTGAAAGATCTCTGGTTCTCTGAGTATTCCTCCCAAAAGGAGGCTAAACATGGAATAACCCCCAGCATGTCAATTAATACAGCCTCTCTAGAATCTGGCATCAAGACCTCTAGAAAATAACAATTTAGTGAAGAAACAAAAGAAATAGATCTCTGGGATCAAGAAAGAGCAGACCAAAAACCTAGAAACCACAGAAAAACTGAACACAAGGAAGAGAAGAAAACAAAGTATTCCGGGATGCTAACACTGGCTCCCAGGGAGAGCGGCCCGTTTCTGCTAGCACAAGGTAAGGCTGGGATGGCTCAGCAGCCCCCCATCCCCAGAGAAAGCGTGGACTGGGCTGGCAGAAGCACCCCTAAGCAAAGCCCATGGTTGTTATAAGCTGCAGAAATGATTTGCTTCTCATTCTGCCAGTAACTCCTTCCTTCCTACCATGATGACGGTGTGGGAAATGCTGACAAGAGACAGTTGTGGAGAAGGCATGGACTAGACACAGAGCCTCTGAGAAGTTTAAGCCTAAGCTGGAAGGATACGGAGGTCCTACCTTCTGCAGTGAGCAGCCATTCCATTTATCCATAATTTTCAAAGGGGGCTGGTCCTGAAGGGCTGGCGTCAAGTCCAGTGGGCCGTTTGACCTCCCACTCCGACTCCATTGCTTCCGTTCAGCACAGAATTCAGTGGTCTGTTTACTTTATCTGCCTCTGGGACCTGTCAGTTTGGACAGTTGCCACAGTCTGGGGTATGCAGACAGAAGAGTCTCTGAAAAAGAGGAGAGTACTCACAAATCCACAAACTGTAAAACCAGGCAAAGAACATAGTGACTTGGAGCCCACAGAGGTACACAGAAACTAGGGCAGCTTGTGTGAATACAGTCCTAGGGCTTATCCTACTGATCCAGCACACCCAGCAGGAGAGGTAGGGAAGGACTCCACATTCACTTGCAAACATGAGCTATAGGAACTTACCTGTGCTAAAGACATCCTTTCGTAGTGACACATGCACATGTCAGCACAACCCCTAAGAGTATAATCTTGGAAGTATGTCCATCACAGATGAATGGTTAAAGAAAATGGAATATTGATACACCAGAGTACTATTCCGCTATGAAGAAATACACATTTCTAGAAAAACCGAATACACTTTGAGGCAATAAAGTTCAGTAAAATAAATCAGACACACAGCCTAAATCTCACATGGTTTCTTCTTATGTAAGAACTCCGAAGTACAATAATTAAACAGAAAAATAAAAGATAACTGGAAACAGGAAATAGACCTTTTGCAAATGAGAAAGGGACAAAGAGATGGAGAGAAAAAGGGAGGGAGGGATGCAGAAGAAAAAAGAATTAGGATGTGTTATGTTATTGTACCAGTTTGCTGTGATTAATGTGATTGTTATGTACTGCGTGCACATACTGCTAAGAACAGAAATATTTAAAAAATAAGAGTATTCTATTTTTATTCTAATTGCATTTCTCAGAGCAAATCGCTAACAGATCTCCAAAATTGCCCTTTTCCTTTATCATCTGCTTCTTTCCAACTTTTTTTTTTCTGTTTGTATATTTTAGGTTCCATCTTTCATGTCAGTGCTGAGGACATTTGGCCACCTGTTCTTAAGTGTGCCAGGATTAGCAAAACACCTAGTTAAGTTTGAATTTCAGGAGGCCAGCCAGGTAGCTCAGCAGCATAAGCACCTGCCAGGCAAGCATAAGGTCCTGAATTTGATACCCAGTAACAACAACTAAAAAATTTTGGATTCTAGTTTAGTTTTCTCTCAATTTTTTATTTTTTGAAACAGGGCCTCACTATGCATTTCAGGCTGGCCTTGAGCTTACTTTGTAGCCATCTTTAGAAAGGGTTAGTTGCTCTCCAACTTTTGACTATCCTCTTGCCTCAGCCTCCCTGCTGGGATTATAGGCATGTATAGGCCTGTTTTTTTAAATTTTTAGATACATAATTTTTAGTATAAGTCTATCCTATGATAAGTATTTTATACTTCACAGTCAGGGAGATAGCTTAGAGACAGTGTCTGACCAGCAAGGACAAGGTTGTGAGTTTGAGTCCCAGTACCTAAAAAAAAATATTTTGTACTTCAGTATTATTTAACTAAGTGTCCTGTATTTTTATTTATTTATTTATTTTTGGCTAGCCCGCCTTGGGGACAGGGCCGGTGTGGCATGTGGTGCTAAGCATCGAACCGCGGTCCCCTGAGCCTGCCTAAGCTTGCCTAAGTAGGCACATTTTAAATACTGAGCTGCCTCACCGGCCCTGCCCTATATTTTTGTAGTAACACTAAGAGTGAGATCTACACTGTTGCCTTGTGTGTAGACAAGGGTGGGTTTACTAACAGACCGCACCAGTTTCACTGAGTACTGTTTACGCTCTCATTAGGGCTTTGCTCAGATTCCTCAGAGGAAAGTATTCTAAGCTCCCCACCAGTGAACAAAGTAGTTCTGGCTGCCAGTATTACAGGAATCAAATGAAGAATGACGATCAAGCAGCTGAGTATTCACATCTTGCTTTTCACGTGGCCTCTCAATTTCAGTACAGTGTTCTTTGCCTATGTTAACCAAGTAGCCTCGATCAAAGGTGGCTACATGTCCTTTGCATACACACAACATTCAGGACGAAGTCTGATTTCCCTTCCTTTGAATCTGGGATGGCCTAGTGATTTGCATGACCTATATGGAACAAAATAGAAACCATGTCCAATGGCTTCCAGGCTTCAATAATAAGAAGCCTGCTAACTCCTCCCTGGATCTCTGGGAATATTCTTTCTGGAAACCTGGAGTCTCTATAGGAAATCTGCCAGCCCTGACACTGCCACAAGGCAGGGCACATATGGGGGCTCTGGTTGATGGTGCCAGCTGACACCACCGTTCCAAAGATCCTTGCTTTGGAGCCAGTAGATGGGTCAGACCTCTAGATTGGCTGAATCCTGTCAGCTGACATAGAGAGCCCTTTCTGGTCCTCGTCTCAGTCCAGGAGGTTTGTATTTGTAATCCCATGGATAAAGTATTAGAATCCCATTAAGTTAATTCCAATCTACCACCTCCAGTGCAACCCATAAGGGAATAAAGACACTAAAGCATATTTATAGTTACGGCGAGCCTAGTGGGCCTAAGTCCAGCCATGGACTTGAATGAAAGCCTCCACCCAGGGCTAAGCCAGGGTTTTATTCAGTCATAAAGGAGTGGCTTGAGGAGGAGTGACTGAGAAGGGCAGGAAGAAGTAGGTGAATACTGTGAGCTGGGCTAGGTAGGAGGCCTTTATTTATTTTTTATTTTTTATTTTTTTGTCTTTTTGAGACAGGGTCTCGCTATGCAGTTCAGGCTGGCTTTAAGCTCACTTTGTAGCTCAGGCTGGTCTCGAACTCACAACAATCCTCCTGCCTCAGCCTCCCGAGTGCTGGGATTACAGGCATGCGCCACCAAGCCCGGCTAGGAGGCCTTTATTTACCTCTGTAATATGCAAAGAGAAGGGTATGCAGAGAGTAATCTGCATTACACAATTGAGATAGTATCAAATATTTGGGGTCCCTTACTTCAGCTCTGATGTGTAAGCTTTTGAGCCCCAGGAAGTCATAGCCTCTATCTCGAGGCTCCATCCCAGCCGAGAGCACAGAGCACTGGCTCTTCCTCCCATCTCTACCTGGCTCATATCAAAGAGCAGCAGGTGTGACTTATCAGGAGACATGCGTGCTATCTTCAAAGACTACCACCAGCACCTCAATAGACCAATATGCATTGCTTAAAGCCCATTGAGGAGATAAAGAAAAGTCCTAGCCTGCTCTGGATATATCAATACATGGATATAGAGTCCAGGCACTGCCAAAATGGAGACAATTGCTCCTCTTTCTTGGAGAGTCGCCCAGGTTGTCTTCAATAAGTTGACTCCACCAAGTGACCTCTATCAGGAGATAGATCAGTAGATGCCATGTGATATAGAAAATTTGCTCAGCAAAGCCTTGCTCAAATTCAAATCCATAACCATTTTGAAATAAAATAGAATGATCATTGTCATAAGTCACCAAATTTGGAGTTAGTTTCTTAAAGTGCTTTCTATGTCCAGAACCCTGTGACCTTTGCCCCATTCCTCAGACTCTCTTCTTTGTCCCTTGTTCTCTTTCACATGAGGCATAGTGCCGGCTGTGCAGGCAGGGATGGAGGACAGTAGCTGCTTCCTGCGAAGTCACAGCAAATCCTCCTGCTTCCATCTACCTATCTAGTCACGTTAAGAAGCACCGCGTGCAGTAAAGGGCTTTGCAGCCTCAGAAATCCTACACTACCATGTTGCTTCTTGGCTGTCTCATTTTGGCTAATTATCACCTGTATCTCTGCTTTCCAAGTTCCAAAACTTTGTTATTATTTTCTCTTGTTTTATCTGAGATTTTTAAAAAAATCAATTATTGCTGTAGCTGGGTTCAAGAGGGATCAAGTAAATACATGTGTGCATCCTGCTCTTTAATTTGAAGGTTCCTTTGAGTCTTCAATTTCTAAGGTTCTATTAATTTTAAAAATATTCTTAGATCAGGTTCCCGGAAAGCCCAGCCACATGTAAGGGTTCTTGCATGTTCTGGTGAGCATGTTCTCAGGAAAGCCTGGTAGGCCTAGGCATAAGCTATGCAAAGATGTGCTTTCTGCTGAGCTAGTGCTTCTGTCTGACTCCGTAAGAGCCCTGGCCATATTCATTCTTGGCTTTTTGGCTTTTTTTTTTTTTTTTTTTGCGGAATCGGGAATTGAACTCCCCAGCCCCAAATATTTGATTTTTTTTTTTTCTTTTTGGTGGAATGGGGGATTGAACTCTGGCCCTTGCGCTTGCCAGAGAAGCACTTATTCTACTCAGCCATCTCCCCAGTCCCCTCATTCTTGGCTTTTTGTATCCCATAAGCCTCTATCTGTGGCTTCCGAACCAGGTGCCAGGGAAGTTTTGGGGAGGAGGTAGCAGGGTACTGGGGGCTGCACGCACCCACCCAGTGTAAAGAAAAGCTCATCTCAGCTCAGTGCTAATAGCTTTTGTCAGTGCTTCCTGGCTTTTATTTTTTTCTGTACCTAATTTTTTCCCTGCTTGTAATACTGAGATTAAACCAAGGCCTTCACACTGAGCTACATCCCCAGCCGTTGCTTTTATTCCTTAATTTGCAACAGTGTCACATTATGTTACTAAATTGCCCAGGCTGAGCTGGATTCCTGCTGGGCCTGCCCCAGCCTCCTAAAATGCTGGGATTACAGGCATGAGCCCCTGTACCCCCACCATAGCTGTTATTCTTTAGGAGGTGAAATCGGCTCTCTAATCCTTTCTGAGGAAGCAAATTATACTTATCATGTACTTTTTTTTAGTTTTCCTCAAAACTGAAGCTCAGAAACAATTAGGTTATCAGACATATAATAGGGCCAGATCCAAAAGTGGTCTGATTTTAAAATTTATTCTCTTAACTGCGTTAAACCACTGCCTCTAACTACATCCTTACGAAATAATTTAATGTTACCTCTCTCATTTCAGGGATGCTAATAACTACTTGGAGTTTGATCTATTGTATAGCAAACATGCCCCAAAGCTATCTATCTTTTGTTAAATCAAATCAAGTTTTGCCTGGGGAGGCAACAGATCCATTCTTCAGACATCACTGAGTACCCGCTCTGTGCCAGAAATGGTGCTGGACACGGTCACAAAAGTGACCTGGACCTCCACAAGGGCTTCAAACGCTTTGTACACAGCAGGGGAAGCAGACAAAACCAAAAAGCACGTATTACAAGGAATGCGCGGAGGGCAGAAACTCACAGCTCCCATCTAAACTTAGCACTGCAGATTTCTGATGAAGGACAAGTGTTGCTTCTCCCGACTTCTTTTACCAAGGTTTCCCGGCCTGGCGTCTACATCTCAGGCTCCGTGAAGGCCTGCTGGAAACTTTTTGCAATGTCTGTCTGCGGTCAGGAAACGTGCCATTCAGATTCCTCGTTCCCCCTTCCCCACCACAGGGCAGATGAGAGCCTGCGGCTGGGAGCACTTTGGTTTTCGCGGGTCGCAGCCTCCGGAGGGAGTGGGAATCCCTGCCTTCTGAGACATCGAAGGTCGCTGACCCCACTCTGTAGGGACAGGACCTGGGTCGGGGGTGCCCGGCGCGCTGCGCGATCCCCCAAAGAGTGCGGCCACGTGCAGGGTGTGGGTCTCGTGGGGCAGGGCTGCGGGGACCCGGGACCCAGGTGTGCTCGCACAGGGAGGGACTTTCCGGTCCCGTGGGCAGAGGGACAACCAGGAACTGGAGCTCAGTCTCCACCCCGAAGTGGGGCGGATCCGCCTGGGATAAGACGCGCTGCCCGCCCCGACAAAGGTGCGACCTCCGCAGCCGCCGGGGAAGAGCACGGCCGGGTTTCGTCCCAGCGCCGCAGGTAAGGTGCTGAGGCCGGGGGGTGCCGAACCCTAGGAAAGTGGGACCCGGGAAAGGCCTGCGAGCTCCTCCGGGGCGCCCAGCTCCGCGCCCGCCGGAAGAGAGCGCTTGGCGCCGCCGGGTGGAGCACGCAGGATCCCTCCCGGGGTACAGGGGCGCGGTCTCACCCCGGCGCACCCGGGACCCCCCAGATGCCGGAGACCTCAGCTGTTATTTACTGACTCCATGTTCTGGGCTTGAGTATTAAAAAGAGAGGAGTGAGTTTAATGCTTCCCGCGTCTAATCCAGTCTTCCGTCTCATAGGTTTTACTTTTTAATTCTCTTTCCTCCTTTTCAGAAGCTTGCTCCTTTTTCTTACTCTCCCACCCTGTCTCTCCCTGTGTATCTAATGGCCTCAGCGCATTGCGTGGCACATGGGGATCTTGCTGTTACCAGCTCCGCGACGTGTTTTGCCGGGAGTGCGGTGGCCACTTCCCCCAGACTTAGATGAGTTGAAGACCAGGAGGCCAACAGGACGGCCGTTCAACAGTCTGCCTCCTTGAAGTGTTCCCCAAGTGGATTGGAGACTCCCGGGAGTGGCTTGGAGCGTTGGGAACCTGCAAACACTTAACTGTTCCTGAAAATTGTTTGCTTGATCTCTCCGGCTCTCCCTAACTGGGTGGGGCCCTCTTCCAAGTGGCCCATCCCACTGCCCTTCAATTCCAGGACACCCCACTCCCTCTTAACGTTGCAGCAACTCTTTGATAGCCAAACCCTAGGTCTTTGGTTGCCAGTGAATTCTCAGATGAGAGAGTGTTGTGCGCGTAGGAGAAGAAAACAGGAATGAGAGAGTGGGTGACAGCATGCCACTTAGGAGCTGCTGACTGCTTCCCGAGGCCAGCTCAAATCATATTTGTAGCGATCTGTCAGTGCACACACACACACACACACACACACACACACACACACACACTCTTCAGCAACTGACCAACGTAAATGTTGTAAATGTCTTTCAGCCCCTCTTGTAACTGCAGAGGCCAAAGTAACTCACTTTTCCTGGAGGGAAAACTTACCTGCCATCCCCAGATGTCTTGTGGCACTTTTTGCGTTTTTTTTTTTTTTTTTTTTTTTTTTTTTTTTTTTTTTTTTTTTTTTTTTTGTTTTTTTTTTCTGCTCTTGCATTTCTGCTCCTGGGTCGAGTGTGCTCTTCTCTAAGAGAGGCAGAGGTCAGTGATAGGCAGTGGGGATGGTGGGCAGTGTACTGGGGAGGGCTTGAAACTATAAAGTAAGCAAAAGGGATTTTCCTTGAGAGTCAATTTCACTCAAATATTTGAGTATTAAAAATACTTTTTATATTAAAACAATGAAAGATGTATTTTAGAATAGAATCAAAAGTCATATAACTCTTAAATCTAACTCCTGAAACTTCAGAAAAGTGTGTGATTTTGCCCACACCTGACCCTCGAGACCTTGTTTTCAATGGAACAAGGGTTCCTTGCTGAGGACCACTTATTCCATTGAGCAATCTCCCCAGCCGCCCCCACAGGCAGTTTCATAGGCGCTGCTTCATCCTCCCTGGAGTGGCTTTGAGTAACAGTCCAAGGCTCTCTCATCTAATCATCCCTCCACCTGAGTTGACATTAGCAGCTTTGTTTTACAGATGAGAAAACCAAGGCTCCAAATTGTGGCCCTTGGTCAAGGTCAAGGCCAAGGTCAGATAACTGATGAATGAAAGCTTACATTTGGATGTAGATGTCAAAGTTCTTGTCCCATCAGCCCTCTTGTGACTCCATCTCTCCAGCTTCCTGCCTGGTATTATATGCAATACAGTTGGAAGAACTGAAGCTGGCTGGGGCTGAAGCTCGGTGGTAGAGCATGTGTACATAGCATGTGTTAGGTCATCCCTGTTATCACACACACAGTCACACACACACAGGCACACACACATGAACTGGATCTATTTCAACCAGAAAGGGAAGGCTGTGGATCCCTGGTGGGTATAAGGGTATATATTAGCAACTCTAAATCTCCTACATTTTTTGTTTTCTAAACAGTGCCTTGCTAAATTGTCCAAGCTGGCCTTAAATTTGCAATCCTCCTCCCTCAGCCTATCAAGTAGCTGGGATTACAGGCATGCACTGCTACACCCATCCAGTAGTGACCCTAATTTTTTTTTTTTTTTTTTTTTTTTTAGACAGGCTGTGTAGTTCAGGCTGGCCTTGAATTCACTATGTAGCCCAGGCTGGCCTTGAACTCCTGGTGATCCAACTACCTCAGTCTTCCGAGTGTTGGGATTACAGCGCACAACACCAGTCTGGGCCATCCTAAAGTCTTGAGGGGCTTTTCTTGTGGGAAGAGAATAAACTCACTCACTCTGACACTGGGCAGGAATAGTGAGGAGTTTTTTGTATGGTGAGGTCTGGTTAAATTTGAAGAAGTGGTTTTTGAAATCCAGACCCCTCTCACCCTTTTCTGCTGAGGCCGAGAAGGTAGAAGATGAAGCTAAGATGACTTCAGGGTACATCAGAGCCCCCCAGGAAGTTCACAGTGTGTAGATCCTTGCTCCACTCCCCCAAGTCCTCATCAGTAGGATAGGTAGGGGCCAGAAATCTGCATATCTAAGTTAGCAGGATGATTGTGATTCTGTTTGTTTTTAAGACCTCACTCAGAAACTGTGCTATAGAAGCTTTTACATGTGCATACTTTTTTTTTTTTTTTTTTTTTTTTTTTTTTTGGTCTTTTTGAGACAGGGTCTCACTATGCAGTTCAGGCTGGTCTCGAACTCACAACAATCCTCCTGCCTCAGCCTCCCGAGTGCTGGGATTACAGGCATGCGCCACCACGCCTGGCTTAAATATGTGCATACTTGATAAATTGAATGTAACACTAAAATATCACTTTTTCAAGGAAACTTAGGCCTGTCAAAATTCAAGGCAGTTTTTTTTTTTTTCTTTTTTGTGGCAGTAGCAGGGATTAGAACTCAGGATCCTATGCTTGCCAAGTAGGCACTTATTCTACTGAGCTATTTCCCTAGCCCAATGCAGGCTTAATATTTCTAGACTAATATACTTACCACATCTAGACCTTTAGCTCCTACTAAGCATTTTTGTTTGTTATTTAACATAATTAAAACTGAGATGGATTAATGCATTAACTCCCTTAGAAATTTAAGATTTCTAAGGCATGTTACTGGTTTCATTGGGAGCAATTTGTTAATGTTTGGATGTATTTGAATTTTTTTTTTTTTTTTTTTTTTTTTTTTGTGGAACCAGGGATTGAACTCAGGCCCTTGTGCTTGCCAGGCAAGCGCTTATTCACTGAGCCATCGCCCTGGCCCTGGATGTATTTGGATTAGACTGAGAGATTTTGCCACAGGAACCTAAACTTAGCCCCACATTTTAAATTTTTAAAATTTTTATAAGTACACATTTGCAGTACATGGCGATTGCAGTCATTGCAGGGAGTTGGTGCATGTGTATAGCACATCTTTTTTTTTTTTTTTTTGGTCCCTTCTGAGACAGGGTGTCACCATGCAGTTCAGGCTGGCCTTGAACTCACTTAGTAGCCCAGATTGGCCTCAAACTGCCTGCCTAGAGCTGGGATTACAGGCATGCACCTTCATGCCCAGCCTACCTGTTGGTCCTCTTCCCGTTTGTAAAAGATCTGTCTCCCTGCTTCCAATGATCTCTTTCTGTTTAAATTATCTGTACTTTTCTTTGCCCATTCATCTGTTGATGGACATGCAGGCCACTTCCAGGATTTAGTTATTATTATGAATTGTGCTTCTGTAAACAACCAACACTGTTGAAGAACATGTTTTAAAGGTTCAGGTTATCTGAGGACATTAAGTTACCATACTGCTTGTTGGTAGGGCTGTTGATATAAGAACTAAAGTGAATGCTATATCCAAATCAGCACTATTTGTGTCCATCAACAGGTGAAAAGATTTTTTAAAAATGAGGTATTTATACACAGTGGGGTACTATTCTGCTATGAAGAAGGGCAATTTTTATTTTTTATTTTTATGTATCTAGTGCAGGGTCTACAGGGTCTCACTACGTAGCTCGGACTCGTAGTGATTCTCCTGTTTTCAGCCTCCCAATTACTGGGCTTACAGGCATGCGCCACTACGGCCAGCCTCAATCGCCCTCTCCGAGAGGCCCCAGGGTCAGGGCTGGCACAGCACACTGGGGATGGAACCCTAGCTGCTGTGCTCTGCTAAGCAGGTACTTCAGTCTGCTGAGCTATTTGGCCAGCCGTGAAGGGCAATTAAATATATATTCATTTGGCACAGGGTCTCGATGCACATGGGTTACCGGTGGGCGCCACCACGCCCGGTTTTGGTTGGCGGCATGGCGCGCCCGGGGCTCCTGGCTGGCAGGGTCCTTGCACTTGCCAGGCAGGCACTTAGACTGCCACGCTATCTCCCCAGCCCAGAACGGTAAATTTGAGTCCTTTATAGGAAAATGGTTGCACCTTGAAACCATAATGTTAAGCAAAATAAGTCAGGCACTCAAGCTTAAATATCACATGGTTTCTCTTATGAGAAACCCAAAGCATAAAAGAACACAAGGCATTTTTCTGGATTCAGCTTCTGCCATTGCCTCTTTTTGGTGACTGACAAGGACCTGCTGACTCAACAGTTCACCTTCTTAGCCTTGCAGACCTCTATGAAAACATGATCCAAGTGATGGATTTCCTCTCGAACAAATAAATGCACGGTTAACATTTTTCATGCAAAGAGGTTTGTAAACTTTAAGTCACTGGATGGTGATTACCTAGGAAATGTCTAGACATGCTTAGAATTTCCCTGATATTGGAAAGTATGTGTTTAAAAAAAAAATGCATTTTACCTTTTGTTCTAGCAGTTTCAATTCCGCTTTATCCTAATTTTGATGTGGGTAGAGATGTGTACAGAGACAGAGGTATCACAGCCTTGTTTAAGCAGAAAATTGAAAAGAAACTAAGTATCCGTAAAGAGCAGGTTACATTATGGAAGCGCAGTGTGGTGTGTTACCATATACTGTTTTAAAAGGAAGTGTGTCCATAGGAACCAATAAGAGCATTGAAGTGCTTTTTCTTAAAAAAAAAAAAAAAAAGTACAGGTTTGCATGGTATGCTACTATTTCTGCACAGAAAATGATGAAGGCTATTCACATTCTTGTATGCTTGATAGTGCACTAAATAGCTCTGGAAAGAGAGAGGAAAATTATAGCAGCGATGTGGATTATGTCAGGGGTGATACATGAGAGTCACAGACATCAGTGTATATCTTTTTGTACTATTTGATGTTATATTTGTATAATATCTATTAATTTTTAAAGCAAAGAATTATAGCTATTGCCTTCCCATTTACATTGCCTATGAAGAGGAGATTGAAATGACAGATATATATAATTATCAAATTTTCCAACCTTGCAATGATTATATGATCCTGCACTTCCTTATTTGTATGTAAAGAGCTATCGTGCAATTATGCTTCAGTTTCCAGCAAGATGGAATAGCCAACTGGTCATTCTTTTCCTATTGATTCGTTTTGTGATACTTCAGCTGATTCTAAAAGAATGGAAGATTCCTTGAGTTGGATCATGGAGAAGGCTCTTTTTAAGCAGTTTGATGGGTTCCATTGTGTCTTTAGCTGCAGAAGCAGAGAGAGGAGGTAGATGGGACACACCAGGGTCTGTAGACTGGATAAATTTGCTGGGAAAGAGAAAGTCTTGCAGCAGTATCGGATGATGGGTACACTGGAGTCGCCTTGACTTCAGAACCTGGATCTGCTCTTCAGCTAGAAGTCTGTAAGAGTGCTAACTCACCGTGTTCTGGAACCTCTGTGTCCCAAGTGTAGCTAATGTTCACCAACTGTTTCCTATGAGCCAGATATAGTGCCAACATCATGCATATTTCTTTATTCCCTTCTCACCCATATGGGTCGGCAGAGTGCAGAGACTGAACCAAGCTGATGGACTGCACCTTGGTTCTGGTGGCCCATCCTGTGGGGTTTGTAGTTGTCCCTATATGTAAAGGCAGGCTCGGGGGCTCAGCACCTTAGGGACGCATCTTTACTATCGCTCCAATTTTAGTGTATGTGCTGCCAGAGCAAGCGTAGAGGTGCATCTTCAGGACCTACGCAAGGGACACAAATTCTTTGTCCCTGCCACAGGTCCCAGAGCAGTGTGGGTGAACCTACGGTACGTATGTTGCAGCCGTTTGTTAGCACTGAAAGCTGTGAAAAGTTCACCATCACTTCTTGGAGGGTCTCAGGATCCTGTTGTAAGAGCTTCTGGGCTGGATCCTGAATTTCTATTTTTTTCTTCCATCTGCCCAGTGCCTGACATAGTTGTGCAGTAAAACAGACAAAAAAATCTGGCTTTTACCATGAGGAAAAATAAGGCACTGATTAGACCTGGGAGAAACATGATTCCGCTTCCCTGCCCTTCACCTGTCCAGGTCACTAACCTTTATCTTGGACATAGTCTTCCCCTGGCTGGCTTCCTGGCTTCATCTGGTTTGGGAGCCTGTCCTGTGTGTGTGTGTGTGTGTTTGTGTGTGTGTGTCCTCCTGTCTGTCTGTCTGTCTTTCTATGTCTCTCTCTAATGCTCCATCATAATGATTCATGTTCATATTGTCACATGTGTGACTCCTCCACTTGGAGGAGATCTGCACAGACCTGAGGGCGTGCACTACCCTGCCTCCATCCTTCAACCTAGCATCTCCTGTACACATGGGGGGTGCCTGCTAAAGATATGCTCAGTGAATGGATAATTTCCCATTGCGTGGAACATTTAGTCCATCCTCTGACCTCACACAGAACGATGCAATTTTGAAAACTGCTTTTGCAGCCCTTGTCCAGCTGCCCTCCTTACAGGGTCCTGGAGCTCCAGCACAACTCCAGACTTAAAGTATTCTTTTAGCCAGCAAATACTCATAATCACAGTTGAAGCTTCATGTTTATGGTTCTTTCTGCCTGGCAAACTCTTTCCGTATTAGAATTCCATTATCGTTCAAAGTCCAGGTCATGAGAGACTCTCCTGCCACCCGGCAACCCTGGGACAGACTCACCTGCTGCTTTGTGATTAGATCTCCTACACACCTGCTGCTCCCTCACTGGGTTATGTGCTCCCCAGGAGCAAGCTGTCGTCTGCTCCATCTGTGTGTCTCCTGTTACATATGACAGGTGTACAGTGAATATTTAAGGCACAACTGTGAGAGCCTGCATCAAGAAAATTTACTGGGAAGGCTGCATGCATAACATTCAGGGCCTGGACTAGAGTGTGGAGAGAATAAGTGGGGTGCTTATTTAAACTTAGCTGGGGTCTCTGGGCCTTGCTCAAAGATTTACTGACTTAAATTCTAGAGTTTGGGGCCTTCCCCAAAATAGGTATTTTTAAATGCTACCCAAATATTTTTTGTGCACCTTGAGGGTGAGAAGTGCCCTCCACCCCCCTGCCATGCCAGGCACTTTATATTAGAGTCCATGTTCATGTCTTACACACTCAAGGCCAGAGGAAAGAGAGGACTTGTAGTTAACTGTCTTTTTAGTCTGGGGAGGCTTCTTTCCCCCAAAAAAGATGTTTGTTAGATTTGAGCTTATTTTTCATGAGTGAGAAGTGGATCCCATGGTTACTCCTGAATCATCCACAGCAGTTGGAATCAAGCTACCTTGGACCAATCATTAATTCTGAAACAGAAGAAAAAAAAAAAAAAAAAAAAAAAAAAAAGATTCTCTTAAGAGGGAGAAGAGGGGAGGTTGACAGCACTGGTAATTCTCAAGGAACTCCTGGGCCATCGTTTCAACCATCCCAGTTTTATCCCAGAAGGAGCCGGCTCTCAGAGATGAGGTTAACGCTGGAAGGCAGATCAGGGGCTGGACCTCAGGTCTCCCCTGGATGCTGCGCCTGCTCCCTCCATTGCAGCAGAGGGAAGCTCCAGTGTGTGGGAGAAGAAATGAATTTGTAACCCCGCAAATATTGTGAAACCCCGGGTCAGGCCTGCCATGCGTGGCACACTTGCAGTGGCTGGGCTTGGGAACTCTGCAGTTTCCATACTCTTGGGCCAGCACAACTTTGCTGACGTCACGTTTATGCTGTCTGCTCCTTGTTCTAAGCCCCGCCCACTGGTCTTTACCCTTGAGGTCCGAGCGTGAGTGGCAGTCTGCCTCTGAAATGCCAGTGGGGTGGTTTGGGGACATTTTTTACATAAACAGTTGGAGTCTAGGCTCAGTACCACAAAACCAAACTTCTCAAGCTTAGGGTGTATGTTGAAATACTGGCGTGGGCTTATAAAAACAAGAGTATAAGAGGATCTTAATCAAGTATGTGGCACATTCTACTCTTTCTAGGTTTTTCTGTTCCTTATTAAAACTGGCCTAGTCCAAGACCCTTGTCCCCTGTGTCTGGCCAAGATTTACCCAGCCTCTGGTACTTTGTTAACCATCAGCTGGGTCTGTTTTTGGAGATGAAAAGGGGAAACAAGGCCCATGTGCCCTCCCTCCGGGCTGGGAGGGCTGTCTGGATGCTAGCTGTGACCCTAAATGTGTATCTAAAAGTCCCGCTTTCCCTTTAAAAGTGAATGAGATTCCGACGTGTGCTACAGCATGCATGAACCTTAAAAATATTATACTAAATGAAATAACTAATCCACACATGAGAGAACAAATATGATTCTAAGTATCTGAGGTTCCTGGAACAGTCACATTCATGGACAGAGAGTAGAAGTTACCAAGGGCTGGGTGAAGAGAATGGGGGGTGAGTATTCAGCGGGGTCAAAGCCTCTGTTGGGGGTGATGGAAAGACTCTCGGGATGAACAGCAGTGATGCGGGACAGTGTGGATGTACTTAATGTCACTGAGATAGACACTTTAAGAGAGTTAAAATGGTAAATTCTATGTATATTTTACCACTGTATTGAAAAATATAAATCTTTTTTTATGTATTTATTTAATTTTTTTTTTTTTTTGGTGGACCTGGGGATTGAACTCAGACCCCCACGCTTGCCAGGCAAGCACTTATTCTACTGAGCCATCTCCCTGACTCCCCCAAAAAATTAAATCTTGTTTTCATTTCTATTTGTTTCCTAGTGGTATGCCAAAGTGTCTTTGTATCAGCCCAAGAGAGAGCTGATGGCTGAATTGCCAGGGATTGTGCCAGCTAACTGTTAAACAGAGTCAATATTTAAAGATAAATGGTATGAAATTATGATTAAAAATATATTAAAACATAAATACTGTATGCTATATTTAAAACAACTCATTTCCTAATTCTTTATTATCTTGTACTGTTATTATATCTGAGTGGTAGAAATATCAATTAATAATATGTTACTGCCCATCTAGTCCCAACTCCCAAGTTCAGGAACATTACATTAGTAATTTGAAATCAATCAGGTTGCAGATATTCACAGCAAAGAAATGGCAGCCAATTAGGGTTTTTTTCCCCATTCATTTTTCTTATTAATGTATGTTGGCAATATATAATAATTCCATTTATTGTTGGTACATGTACAGGACAAAACTTAATTCTTTCCTTGAAAAGCCAACTGTTGAGTTTGTCAACACAGCCCTGGCCTTCCCCTACCTACTAGGGTAGGTTTGGTGCAAATTTGCAAGGCCTGGTGACCCATACCTGTAATATGGGAGGCTGAGGCAGAAGGATCACAGGTTAAAGCCTAGCCTAGGCAGTTTAGTGAGATCCTATGTCAAAATTAAAAATGTAACATGGGCTAGGGATGTATCTAAGTACAAAGGTCCTAGGCTCAACCCCTAACACAGCCCAAACCAGAACCACTGCCATGACCACCACCAACAAAACTCAAACAAAACCAGTTTGTAGAAGTAAAGCATCAGTTGCCTGGGATGGTGACTCTCTTAGGGTCACAAGTTGGAGGCCTGCCTGGGCAACTCAGGCACTTGACAAGACCCTGTTTCAAAGACAAAAATAACTCTCAAAACTACTGAACTAGTAACAGAAATACAAAGGCAAAGTCTAATGTGATTTATAGTTTTTCCCCAAATTTTGACTATATGAAACTAGAATGAGAATATTAAATTAGAAAAATACTTATAATAACATTTTGATATAAAATGTTAAATTTATAATATATTACTGTAAATATGTTGGTAAAGCACTGGGATCCTAAAAATAAGCAAAACCCACAAGCTGATCATTCAGAAAGAAGAATATAAGTAGGAAAAAGTAAGAAAGATGGACTCAATGGTCCTGCTGTTAATTTTTAAGAGGCAAGTTAGCGTATCTCAATTTATACCTATATATTAAAATAAGCAAATAGAGCAAGAAGGTTGGCTTTTGTTGGCCGGGCTGGGCATACACTTACAAATTTGGAAAATATAAGGAATAATTAAAAGAAGAAGATATCTACAAAACTAATAATAAAGATTGTAGTCAGTAGGGCCCGGTGGTACATGCCTGTAATCCCAGCACTCCAGAGACTGAGGCAGGAGGATTGCCATGGGTTTGAGGTAGCTAGCCTGGGCTACCTAGCAAGTTCAAGGCCAGGCTCAACTACACAATGAGACTCTACCTCAAAACCAAAAAAGATTGTAGTCATGGTGTTAAAAACCCTGAACAACCAACAATAGGGCCAGAGAGTAAATCACACTAATACAATAGAGGAATATAAATTCCATACAATAACTATGATGAATGTATAAAATATGGAAAGTTAAGTGGAAAAAGTAGAACACAAAATTAATGCACATACTGTGATTACAACTAAGTTAAAATACTGAAACGCGCAAAATAAAAGGAGCAAGGGCAAGAGTACTGTGTTAGAAATTTTCATTTTTAGTGTTTGAAGATGATGTAATGATTTATTATAATAATCATTTATGAAATAAAATAAAAGTCTTCATGAAATAAAATAATTCCAGTCTCTAAAATTCCATGAAAGACTTTTCTATTGTAGGCATGGAGAGGTCCATAATTTTCAGATCACCATACAAAATTTTTCTCTGCTCGTATTCTTCAGGATTTACAAAACAAGTTTATTCAATCACACAGGCAGTTTAAGTAATAACAGCGGGAAAGAAGGGGAGGCTAGTGGTGATGAAACCAGCGCTGCACTCCCTAGCCAGGATCCGTACTTTTTTTGGTACTAAGATAAAATCCTGAGGTTGCTAAAATGGAAACAAAGCCAAGTAATACATTTCTTGCCATATATGTATATTTAACTTTAATTTTTTTAAATAAAGGTTATTCACATTTTTTTTCTATGACCTCTCCCAGATGGTCTTCATTTCTGTAGGTTCTGTTTTTGGTTGGTTTGTTTGTTTGTTTGGTTGATTGGTTGGTTGTTGGGACTGAATTCAGAGGTGATTTATCACTGAGCTACATCCCCCTGCCATTTTTTTTTTTTCTTGTTTAAGTTTTGAGACAGGGTCTCGCTGAATGACCCAGCCTTACTACTTCAGGCTCCTGAATAGTCAGAACTATAGACAAATGCTACAGCACCCAGTAGGAAGGAATCCTTTTTTATTTTAAAAAAACTCTAGACATTAAACAGAAGTGAAAAGGATGATATGTAGACATAATTTGGTAACCCTTTAAATATACATATGTTTTAGGGCTGGGGAGATAGCTTAGTAGAGTAAGTGCCTGCCTAGTGAGTGCAGGGTCCTGGGTTCAATCCCCAGCACTGCAAAAAATAAATAAAAACTAAAATTTATATATTAAAGTTTCTTATGACTTATTTAAAGAGGGAAGAAAAAGATAATCATAAAAAATTAATCAGCCTTGATGTGTTGCATATAGAATATATGAGCTAGAACCTTAAATTTTAAGGGGCTCATTGCTATGATTCTGATCAGTTTTTATCCTGTTTAGAATGTTATTTTGTTCTTAAACCTAAGGAAAGAGGCATGTTCATACAAATGATTATTGAATTGTTTAAAATAGAACCTTAGACACTCTGCTAGTCACTGAGGGTAGAGTAGTAAGTAAGCTTGGAACTTACACTATGCAGCACACCGCTTAGAGCCAAGAAGAAATTTAAAAACCTATTTGAATGGATTTTTCTTTTTCTGTGTAAACTCATCTACTCTGATACTTCAATCACCTGTGCTGATGTCTTCCAGATCTTACAAATTGATCAAAATTAATAGACCTGAGGCTTCTAAAAGTTTTAAGAGACCAACTCCATTCTTACCCCCGGTTGTTTCATAAGCAAAGGCAGTTGGCCCTTCCAGCCATGGAGATGAGACCCATCTAAGTCTCTCCGGGGGCCAGGGAGATGGTTCAGTGGAGTAAGTGCTTCCCTGGCAAGCACAAGGGCCTGAGTTCAATCCCTGGTTCTACAAAAAAAAAAAAAAAAGCAACAGTGATAAGTGTAAAACACACACACACACACACACCACCACCACCACCACCACCACCAACAACAACAACAAAAAATCTGTCCGAAATACAGAGTGTTTCTGTTCTCTTTCCAGAGGTCTTGCTGGGGCCTACAAGATGACATAGGAGACATAGAACTACCAACCTGATGTGTCCAATTTGTGTTCTCTGAAATCAAAGACTGAACTCCAAGGAGCAGTGGAGGTTAATGGTGGGAAATACTTGAGAAAGATAAATAAGACTCACTGGAGGGGAGCACAGGTGCCCAAAGTAACAAGGCACGTGGCTGGGAGCTGGGAGTGGGCTCCAGATCTTTATTTGTGCTTTAGATCTTTCATCATAGCTAAATTTTTTTTTTTTTTTTTTTTTTTTTTTTGCATTACCGGGGATTGAACTCAGGTATTGAGCTATCTCCCCAGGCCCAACTATACTTATTTATAAGAGGCATCTTTTCATTTTTTAAAATTTTATTTTAACTGAAACATAAAAATTCCTCATATAAAGAGTCCCCTGGGGGCCGGGGAGATGGCTCAATGGAATGAGCGCTTCCCTGGCAAGCAGAAGCACCTGAGTTCAATCCCCGGTTCTGAGGAAAAAAAAAAAAAAGAATCCCCTGGAATGTTTCAATACATGGGTATGTTGCATAATGTTAGGTTTTTTTTGTCTATTGTATTTGTGCAAGGTCTCACTATGCAGCTCAAACTTGTAGTGATCCTCCAGTTTTCAGCGTCCCCAGCGCTGGGATTATAGACATGTGCTGCCACGCCCAGACTTGGTGGCCAGCTCAGTATGCCTGGGGGTGGGGCCAGCGCAGCATGTGGGTCCAAGGAGCGAACCCCGGTCCCTGCGCTTACCTCAGCAGGTTCTTAGTCTGCTGAGCTATCTTGTCAGCCCTTGTTGTATAAACCATATTCAACTATTTATCTCCTCAAACACCAATTCTCAATGGGGAAAAATTTCAAAAATCTTCTCTTCTGGTATTTAAAGTGTGCAGTACCTTTTCACCCTCTGTAGTTACCCAGCTATGCAAAGGCACACCGGAACTTCTTGCTCCTGTCTCACTGACTTAGTGTCCATAGATCAACCTTTCCCTGACTGCTCTTTCCAATACTTGCCGGTTCAATTTCTCTGAGAACAGCTCTTTCAGGGTGCATAGATGAGGGAGAGCATGCTGTACTTTTCTTTCTGTACCTCATTTATTTCACTTAACATAGCGCCCTCCAGTTCCACGCATGTTGCCACTATTGATTCCATTCTTTTCTATGGCTGAATAATATTCCATGGTGTACATGTGCTATATTTTTTTATCCTTCATTGGTTGATGGACACTTACGCTGTTTCTGTTTTGTGGCTATTGTAAATAGTGATAAGCAAAGGAATAAAAATCCTTCTTTGACAGACTGTCCTCATTTCCTATAAATACACACATAGTAGTGGGATTTACAGATCACGTGATAGCTCTCATTTTGAGGAAACTCCCTGTTTTCCATAATAGCTGTATAGCGATTCCCATTTGCCACATCCTCACCAGCACTTACCTTAGTCTTTTTTGTATAGTAACTATTCTTACGAGGGTGAGGAAATACCTCACTGTGGTTTTGAGCTGCATTTTCCTGGTGATTAGTGACGATGAGCATTCTTTAAGGTATTTTCGATTATTCGTGTCTTCTTTTGAGAAATGTCTGTTCAGATCTACAGCCGAAAGGTATTGACACCCTCCGTCTGCTCAAAATGGACAAAGCTGCCTACTAGATTAGCAGCTGCTTGGGATCCTGGAAAAGGTGCTGGCTGCCTGACAGGCTCGGCGTCCGTGTGTACTTGTTAGGGAAAAGCAGCGCTCTGCAGAATCGAGTTTTAATAGAAAACTACAAAAGTGAAAGTGGGGTTTCTTCAATGCTAACAGCTTACCAATTGCTCAGTAATCAAGGCAACGCGTGGTTGTTGCTTTCTACCTGCAGATATCGCGCTTCGATGCTGTCTGTCAAAAGACTGGTGAATGGAGCACCCTCAGGCCCATCCTGTGTACCTCTTGTTTTATTTATTTATTTATTGTCTTTTTGAGACAAAATATGTCTTACTATGCAGTTCAGGCTGGCCTTCAGCTCACTTTGTAGCTCAGGCTGGTCTCGAACTCACAACAATCCTCTTGCCTCAGCCTCCCGAGTGCTGGGATTACAGGTATGCGCCACCACGCCCGGCCTGTGTACCTCTTGTGTTGGCATAAATTTTACAGGTGGAGACATATTGTTTGTGTCTGTTTCTGCCAGGTTTTCGCTTTGTTCCTCTCTGCTTCTTTTTCCATTCCTAGACTGCCTCTGAGGGAAAACAATTGTAATGATACAGTATATAAAATGTGCCTCCTAGTGTACACATAAAGGTTTTCCATACTAACCTCATCTCTCTGAATTTCTTCTGCCATCCTGGTTTCCTCCCCAACACCTCTTGGCAGTTTCGAAAGTGAACTGGGCCAGTAATTGGTCTGTGTCAGAGCTGTTTGCTTGTCGCTGAGAGAGGTGAGTGGGATGAAGTTTTTGGGAGGTAGGTCCTCACCAACAGAGCTGGTAAAGAATTGCTGTGGGCAATTCCGTTCAGCAACATCTACCTTAAGTATCATTTCCTTTGGCTTCAGACATTATTTCCTGCTAGTCTTTTTAGTTTATGAGAATCTTCCTTTTCTTCCTCATGTCTTCAGAAGAATTTGGGGGGTTGGTTTTTGGCAGCGTTGAGTACTGGAGAGTTGAACCCAAAGGCTCACGTTAGTCAAGGGCTGTCACTGAGCTCTACCCCCAGCCCTCTTCATAAGGATTTGAGCAAGAAATTGGCAGACGCTTGCTTCATCAGACATAGTTCCCTACATGAATCAGAAATCCACTGTGGAAGAATTTCTAACAGGTCTGTGTTTTGTGTTCTTCTGCCAAAGTCAGCTTGAATTCTGGAAACATCTGGGAAGAGAACCCAGCCCTGGCCCAGTGAAGCTGATGGGTTGGGGAGCTTCCCACAGAGTTGGAACTAGATCACTGGTCGGGTGTAGACACCTTGGAATACCATGGGACATTGGAGAGAGTAGTGTTTACGCTCCACTCAACTTCCGTTAGAGGAAAACTGAGCTGCTCCATCAGCAAGGAGCATTTTCTTGCTGGGCAAACTGAGGTGGTGGTGCTGTACCTTTAGAACCAGAAAGGACTGAGCCATGTCAGGCCAGCGTTCCAACCTATAAGCAAAGAAAAGCAAGCAGGATAATGAGTGGAAGCCTGGCACTGCAAACCCCTTTCGTGTGTCTGTGTGTGTGTGTGTGTGTGTGTGTGTGTGTGTGTGTGTGTGTGTGTGTTTTACTGGAGACTGAACCTAGGACCTCATGTCTCATGTATGCTAAGCTAGTGCTCTACCACTGAGCTACATTTTCAGTCCATGCACTTGATGCTTTTAATTTTATTTTAGGGCCGGACAGATAGCTCCGTGAACTAAAGCAAGTGCAGTTGCTGGGTTTGATGCCTGGCGTATTGTGCTGGCCACACCCCTGGGGCACGCTGAGACTGCCGTTGAGACTTGGGTGTGGTGGTGTGTGCCTGTAATCCCAGCACTTGGGAGGCTGCAAACAGGAGGGTCGCTATGAGTCCAGTCTACCTAGTGAGACCCTGTACTAAATATGTTTTTAAAAAAGAATTAATTTTATTTTAAGATTTTAAATGAAAAAATTATAGTCATATGTATCTGTGGGGTACAAACTGAAGCATACAATGTATAATAAAACCAGTTTGCACATACCTCTTATTTCTTTCATTTTTTTTTTTCTTTTCTTTTTTTTTTGGCAGAACCAGGGATTGAACTCAGGCCCTTGAGCTTGCCAGGGAAGCGCTTATTCCACTGAGCCATCTCCCTGGCCCCACTTATTTTATTTATGATAAGAGCATTACAAATATACTCTCCATCAATCTGAAATGTGCAAAGCATTATTATTTACTAACTATATTCACCACACTATGCAATACACTATTTTTCCCATATGACTAAGGCTCTGTACGGTTGTCCATTTCCTTCCTTTTCTTCCTCCCCTTCTGAGTCCTGGCTTTTTGTGTTCCATTGTTTGCTATTCCACATCTAAATAAGAATACGTAGCACTTGTATCTCTATGCTTGGCGTTTTTCACTTAACAAAGTGTTCTCTACTTCAATCCATGTTACTGCAAATGAGAAGCTTTTTTTTTTAAAAGCTAAGCACTATTCATATCTCTATCTATCTATCTATCTATCTATCTATCTATCTATCTATCTATCACCATTTCTTTGTCTGTTCATCTGGTGGTGAACACTTGGGTTGATTCCCTAACTTAACTATTATGAATAGTACCACAATGAACATGGGGCTGTGGATATATCTCTGTCGCATACTAATTTGAAATCCTTTAGGTAAACACTGGGAAGTGAGACTATTAGATCATGTGGGGATTCTACTTAGGGCTTAGGTTCTGTTTTGTTTGCTTGGTTGTGTTGCCCAGGATTGAAGCCAGATCCTCAGGCTTGCTGAGCATGCTCTCTACTGCTGCTCTACGCGCTGGCCCGGGTTTTAGTTTATTGAGGAACCTCCATATGGTTTTCCATCATGGTTGTGCTCATTTACATTTTCACCAGTAGTTTACAAAGTTCCTTTTTCTTCACACCTCCTGTACTTTAGTCTCTTATTCAAATCCAGTCTGTTCTGCTCCCTTCTTGCATCACCAGGATTTTGTAAACAAAGATGGAGAAGACTTTAATTTATATAGGAAAGACTGCAAGACAAAGACCATATATTCTAGTCTCAGGGCTCTCACTTCCCTTTGCTGAGGTGCACTTGTTTTATCCCTAAGGTTTATGATACTAAAACAAGAAAAGGTACCAAGAGTACTGAACAACCTTGGAATTTGGGTGTCAGGATATGGTGGCCAGTAGTTTGTGGTGTGTAAGGAGAGACCAGGGTGGTCCAGGTGCAGACAGACATGTGGTAATCCGCCCCCCCATAAAACAGGCAAGACCTGGAGAGCAATGCATCAGTACCATGTGATCAGCCAACTGGGGTTCCTCTCTGAATTCTGAATAGGTTACTCATGGTGTTTCTGAAAAAGGAAATTGCAGTTAAGTAACTTTCTAAATTCCTTTGTCAGCTTGACTCTAAAATAATTCTGAGAAACTTTTAGGACACGACACAACCCTATGGCAGAGTCTAGCATTCTTGACAGATTTTCTCTTGAATATTTGTTAAATCTAACAACACATGAAGCTATGCAAAGGCCATATGGATTTCTGAGTCCCACTGAATTGGATTTTGCTTTAATGTGGGTTTAAATGAAAGGTAAACATCATGCTTCTCCTGAGTGGAAGTATTATTTTATTGAGGGATGATAACATGCTTTAAAATGCACTAATCTTAAATGGTTATAGGTTATAGGTTTGCTTTTGGTTTTCTGTAGTACCAAGGATTAAACCCAAGGCACTTTGAGTAATAGCCCCATCCTTTTTAAAATTCTATTTTGAAACAAAGCCTTACAAAGTTGCCTAGGCTGATCTTGAACTTGTGCTCCTCCTGCCTCAGTCTCTTAAAGTGCTGGGATTACTAGTGTGGCCAAGGTGAAACTTACTGTTTTTAAGTCCATGTAACCAATGAGGAAAGCAAAACCTGAGAAACTATACTTTGGCCCAAACCACATAGCTAGGATATACATGCTGAATTAGAAACCCAGGTGATTCCATTCCAGTGCCCCAGCTGCTTTGTTGTGGAGGGAAGGTGGTGTGGTCATTGGAGAAGTCTCCACTTACCTGAATGGCAGTTAAGTGAAATTAGCAGCTAAGCTGGGGAGTTGCCTGCACCATCCTGAGATCTGGAGCTTTCTATGCTGCTTCCCATCAGAAGGATGGCATGGATTCTGTGTCCTCGGGCACCTGTGCTGCCCATGGGGCCAACACTTTGCAGGCTTTGGGTCAGTGAAGAAAATCAAACTCAGTATCACCACATGCATCACCCAGAAAGTGGACCTGTCCTCGCCTCCAGAAAGGGCTGCTTTTGATCTACAGAATGAAGCGGTGAGCTGAGCACTCTCAATTCTTTTCTACCCTGACAATAGAACCCTGGCAGAAACCCAGGTTTTCTGAGGAAAACACCTCCTACTTTTCCTCCTGCTTTCTTTGTGCACTTACATCTCAGCGGCGCAATTACTCTTAACTCTGTAATTTGCTTGATGATTTGATCTAAAATGCAGGAGAATCAACTACATGTGATCAAAAGAAGATCTGGAGGGCAGTGCTTTAATAGTATACTCTAATACGCTCTAATAGTACAAACAGCTGCCACCTATGGCTTGAAACAATGTCATAGCTGCACCAGTTTCATCTGTGGCTTTGAATAGAAGCCATATTTTCAATTAATGGCAAAACCTTGAAGTGCTGTTTTTGGACTTCCTTTCTCTGCGTGGTGCCTATAGGATGGCGTTAATATTGGTGACCCAAATGGGCTCGTGAGATCTAATTTCCTTTCTCTGGGTGCAGAATAAGCGTAGGCCTTTCCCACTTGTATTAACACAATGCTGGTTCTGTTCTGTTTTAAGGCAAGACACAGAATGTTCATGGCCTCTCAGCCTTTATGCCTTCTCAGCTGGAAGTAGCATGATTCTTACTATGAGTGTTTCACAGAGGAATCTTCTCAGAGCCGTGTCACACTCACCCAACAAATAGGCTACATGGCTGAACCTGGGCAGGAGCAGGTGGGAATTAGAAATGGGTTGCTATCCTAAAATGGTCACCTGCTTTGACTTTTGACTATATATGGTCCAATTTTTATCAGCTTAATCTGGCAAAGGAATACGTTGGGGACCTGGCCAAGATCCCCCACTGCCTTTATGGGGGCTACAGTGAAGGATAAAGAAAAAACAGAAACAAATTCAGTAATACATGGTGGGATTATCAGATGACTCAGAGGGCAGTAATGATCTTAAACTAATGAGATCTCCACCCAGGAGATCTTTTGTTTTTAGTCATAGTAGAGTTAGTGCTAGTCTTGATCTTAGTAGGTGGGAGAGGATGGCCCACCCCTAATGAGATAGTGGGAAATCTCAAAAGGGTGACACCAAAAATCCCAAGCCTCTGTTCATCCCTTAGGGAAGTAAAACTAGCCATTATGAATTTGTGACCTCCAACAGGAAAATTTTATAATTGTTTTGTTTTGTTTTTAAAGCCACGAAGAACAAGAAAGCACTTAGCTCAGCAGAAAACATGATAATATAAAGTTTTTACTCCATTATTATTCTAAAAGCTTCTAGAGTTGTAATTGTGTATGTACGTACACATGTGTACTTGGCATGGGGTGCCTTAAAGGCCTCTGGAGTCAGACCATGTCCTGGTGTAAGTGACTGCAGCCCCAGGCTTAACTTCTCTAAAACTTAAGCTATCACACCAGTCACTAGATAATAAGGACAAAATAATATGGTATTGATAAAATATCTGAATATTCAATACTACTCAACGGTCAATATTTATTGAAAAATAAAGTCCCTCTGGCTCCAGAGGACAGAATAAGGAATGTAAAGCCAGCTTTCCTGAGGCCCACATCCATGTAGTCATTGCTAAGCTTCTTTTTTTTTTTTTTTTAGTTGTCCCAAACACTCATTTAATCATGATTTATATCCAGAGGTGTGCTATCCAAAAATACTGACACTCCGTACAGAGAACACAAGACATACGAGGGGTTTTTCTTTCCCCTTGCTTTTGATCTAGAACCAAGGAAAGTTTCAGCAGAAGTACCCAGGCCCCTAGAGGAATCCAGTGATCCAACAAAATGCAGACAAACCAAGACAATGACAGTCTAAGATAAAACATTTTTGCATGGAATCGTCCTTGGCTATTTTTCCAGCATTAGCATTAGGACAGTGCTGGTAGGTCTTCTTCTGACATTTCTAATCAGTGTACCTCTTCCAATTCTACTGAGAACTCTGCTCCAACGTGAGAATCAAATATGACACTGCTACCAACACAGTGCAGCTCTGCTGCCTACCTTTGAAGAGCTCAGCTCTTCAGTCCAATCCACGAATCATCTGGAACCCATATGTCAAGCACAGGTGCTACTACTGAAACAGGCTTCGAGAGATCAGCAACCTCATTACCTCATTGGTACCTTCTAGAATTTGGTGGACTCTGGAGTCCCGCATATACTGCTGAACAGCATAATCTTTCAGGTAGCCATAGCCTCCATGCATTTGTACAGCCTGGTTGCAGATAGCAAAGCATTCCTCTGTAGCAAAGATTGCTAAGCTTCTGTGGAGCAGTGGGCCCAGTGTGCAGAGGGACCAGGACCGGAAGTGGGAGGGACCACTAAGAGGGGCTGGAGGGAGGAAGCTGAAAGCAGGGCAAGTGGGCCATTATCAACAGCCTCGGGGTTGTTGTAGTGATGGGATTTTCTGGAATACCTAAGATAGAAGATGGTGCTCTGTGATGAAGGCTACAGTGGTGGATATGAATGTGTCTTAGAACAGTGTTGGGTGTGGAGCAGCTGTTCCGGTAATATTGGTTGAATGACTGAAGGAATGAACGTGAAACATCAGAGAAAATGTCATACCAGCCCCGAGAGGTCCCATGACATTGAGCAATAATCAGTGTGGTCAGCACATCAACTTCTTGTTTCCATGACGCTGGCCGTAGAGGAAGAGAATCTATTTTGTCTCCAATTAAAAGGAAGAACAGGAAAAAGGGAGGGAGAGAGAGAGCGGGAGGGAGGAAGAGAAAAGGGGGGAGAGAGAGAGAGATCACCATCACAGAAAGAAAGAAAGAAAGAAAGAAAGAAAGAAAGAAAGAAAGAAAGAAAGAAAGAAAGAAAGAAAGAAAGAAAGAAAGAAAGAATGAATGAATCCCGGCAACCCAGTTCCAAAGGTCTCTAGTCCATAGATGGTGCTAGGAGCCACTCAGATGACAAAAACAAAAAGCAACAGGAACAACAAAAAAAGCCTTAAAAGCAGAAGTGCTACATGGTACAAGCTGAATGCAATACTCAGAGAAATAAGGAAGGGTTCACATTTAAAGTTTGCTATAATAGATCATATTTATGTCTTATTTAAGCTGTCACCGGAGGAAACTGAGACAAAACACTTCCCAAAGCAGGGCTTGAAATAAGCATGCAGCACCCGATCAGTTTTCCCAGCAATCATTTAAGCTTCATTGGTACTCTTTTATTTTGATAAGTTGTAGATGTTTAACCCTAAGTCTTAATATAAGCTAGGCATTACAGTGCATGTATGTAATCCTAGCTCTCTGGGAAGCTGAAGCTGTTGTGATTTTCTGCATAACCTGGACAACTTAATGACTTAGCAAAATAAAACCAGGGCTAGGATGAGAAGGCTCTGGGTTCGATACCTAGTCCTCCCCCCACAACCCATGACTACAGCACACCACAGTCAGTTTTTATTGTATCATCCCGCTGGCTTTGCAATGACTAGTGTATCCCAGTCCTGGCTATGTGCTGGCAGTGTGATGTCAGGCAAGGCACACGGTTTTTCTAAGACTCACTTTTTAACTTGTAAAATCAGGTAATCACGAGGAACTTCAAAGGTTATTGGGAAGATTAGTGAAAATAATGTAGAAGGAGTTAGTAAGTGCTTCCTGGCTATTGACTATTGGTAGATGAAGGAGTCTTTGAAATTAAATAAAAATTTTAATGGAGTGTGATGACGTTGGAAGGTTGGAGAATGAGTCAGGATATCTTAAATTATATGTAAAATATCTGTTTCAAATTATGCGCAGTGGGTCCAGTGTAGGCAAACTTAAAGCCCAGGGACTGCAGTTCGATCCCCTGCATCACATGTCACACCAGCCCTGCCCCTAGGGTGGGCTGAGCCAGCCACAAAAAAAAAAATTGTGTAAAATATGTGTTTTTTTTTTAATTTGTGGATTGCAGTTGTTCATAGTGTTGTGAATAAGTGACCAAAATTTTGAACAAAGGATTGGCAAGTTGCCAGGGGCTCGGTTGGAGCAGATTCTTACCTAAGATTGCTTAGCAGGCAAATATTAGGAGAAAACAAACAAACAAACAAACCCTGGGCAGCTAAATAGCTCAGCATACTAAAGCACCTGACAGAGCACAGTGGCCAGGGTTCAAGCCTAGGCCTGCTGTACCGGCCCCACCCCCAGGGTATGCTGAGATTGCAGTTAAGACTGGGCATGGTGGCACCTGCCTGTAATCCAAGCACTTGGGAGGCTGAAAACAGAATCACTACAAGTGCATTCTACATAATGAGACCCTATACACCCTGTACACCCTGTCCTAAATACAGGAGGAAAAAGAAAAAACAAACTTAGATAAATTTAGTGAGAATATTTCACTGGCTTCTATGAATCAGGAAGCTTCTAGGCTACAAAAGAGAGGTGGCACCCTTGGCCATGACCAAACTATTTTTGTAAAATAGCTTGAGCAGGCACAAGGAAATAACAACACATGCCTACAAAGCAAATTAGTTATTTCACATTACTTTTCTTTAAGAGTTAGAGAGAAATTCTTATTTTTTTTAATAATTTATGTGTTACAGTAGCTCACTATGCACCTCAGACTCATAGTGATCCTCCTGTTTCAGTCTCCCCAGAGCTGAGATTACAAGTATGCACTAATACTCTGGGTTT